>RJWJ010000264.1:0-303573 GCA_004363605.1 Indri indri
ATGTCGGGTAGGGAGGGAGGGGGAAGAGGGAGGGGCGAGGGGGAGGAGGGGACGGATATATGCATATACAAAGGGTGCAATGTGCACCCTCCGAGAGATGGACATGCTTGGGACTGGGACTTGGGGGGAAGGGGGGACAAGGGCATCATACGTAACCTAAACACCTGTACCCCTATAAACAACAAACAATAAAAATAAAAAAAAATATTAAAGACTTAAGCAAAAAAAATAAAATAAAATAAAATAAAATATTATTTAAAAAAAAAAAAAACCTTGTGAATATCGTGACAAGTGTTTACCTTTGGCCTTTAACTTTCACAATTTTAGCCACAGAAAAAGAAGGAAAATATGTTTTGTCTATCCAAAGACCAAAATCTTAGCCAAATGACTCACTGACCTGACTTGCATGGTCATCCATGAATAGTCAACTAGGGCCAAGGAAGTTAACATTTTATCCTTGGCCTGTTTTGGGGCAAATGTTCTTCCTTATACACACATAATCCAGCTCCTGTTTCTAGGAATACAGTATATAAAGAAAAGTCAGTATGTAATCAGACACAATGGTAAGTGCCATAAGAGAGTGATGTACTTATGTGTTGTCTAGTACACCCAGTAAGAAACAGGAGAGACAAGAAAAAATTTTTTTAACTTGATACCATACTATTCTCAGAAGTGACTATTCTTAGAAGGTCCAAATAAGCCAGGTGTCTCTTTTCAATTAATAAGGATTTTTAACTTTAGATTTAGAAAGGCAAAAGCATACACGTGATTTGAGACTGGCAGATTCCACATTTTACGATGACCACCAAACAGTTTATTATGATGCTTGTAATTTAAGCCTGGTGATATAATTATATTCAGAATGACTCAGAAAAGGACTTTTCATTCTCTTTCTCCAGGAATGTGTGATAACTCAAATCCAAATGTCATTAAAATAATTTCTCTGTGCTAGTATTTTTCCAGATTTCTTTTTTTAAGTTGTCCAGCATTCGTATTCCTTCTCTGGCCAGCTGCGTCTACTGACTTTATTGCGGTATTGAAAGGGGAAATTTATTCTTCCATAATTTGGCAGAAAGAACATCTTCAGGATTAGGGTCAATGCAACAAGAGATTCTGCCTTGGAAAGCAGCTTTGGTAGGCTTATGCTCTCTGCATGATATGTGCATCCTTTCTGGCAACAATAGCTGATGGTGTTTTCTGTTTAACTGTTCCATGGCTATGCAAAATATTGCAGAAATAAGAAGGAAGTCACTGATTCAACAGTCTGGAAGGATATCTTAGAAGAGATGCCATTTGAACTCTTCTCGAAAGAAAATAAAGACATATAGCTATTTTAAGCATGTACTAAGATGCCAATTTCTTGGCCAATGCCATATTCTTTTTCACCCTGCTGCTGTTCAATATTGTTTTTTTCCATATGAGGGGCTAAAAATTAGCTGAACTCTTTGGTATAGATGTTTAATTGAGAACAATGAAGACCTAGCAAAATCTTGAATTCTGCAGCAACTTTCCTGAGGTATAGGAAAACTTTCATGATAGTTAACTTGCTCTTGATTGGTTTTAATTCAAATTCTGTAAATCACCTTTTGATCTAGCAATTTTAGAATATAGTTTTTTTCCTAATAAAATATCAAAGAAAAATAGCTCACTTAGAAGGACCGGCAAAGCAAGAAAACATACAATAAGAAGCATATAATGGATTATGTACATAAAGTTGAGTAGGAAGAGATTCAGATGCAAGGAGGTATTTGAATTATCAGAGGTCACTGAGTCTTTGAAACTCTCTTGGAGTTAGAATTATGCTTTGAGACCTCAGCATACCAATTAAAGAAGCTGACTTCTGAGTGTTTGGTGCCTTGTCTCTTCACTTTTCTACAGGAGAAAGTTTAGAATTAGAGTATAACTCTACATAGGAAGCAAGAATTCTTGAAACCCTTTGTTGCTTTGACATAGATAAGCCCTTGACCAACAAGAAAGGGAAACCATTTATTTTATTCAGTAGTGTGTACTCGAATGTGGTATCTCAAGTTCCCTGATAAAGCAGATGGTAAAATGGGTGATATGATCCATGATCCAACCAGTGTTGAATCCAAAATACACACAAAACAAAGTAACCTTCTTTCACAAACTAGTAAGACAGGGCAAGACAGGAAGTGCCTCCTAAAAAGTTTTGTGTGAGAATGGAGACTTACTGAGCATAGACTTCCATTCATTTCCCACAAAATACTCCCTTACACATCAATAGACACAGATCATACAGGCCAAAATGAAACATATGACATAATGTCCTGCAATCAATATAAGATTTTTTAGATATAGATGAAGATTTAATGTCCTAATACAAAGACATAGCTCTAATTACCTCATGAAAAATCCTGTTTGCTTACAAATCTTAGGTTAACAAAATAAATTCAGCAATGAGAGCTCAATGAATCTAGTTAGAGCTCAGATTCTTACTGATTCTTAGGAGGGAAGGTCTTTCATAATTCTCATAGACTGTGGAATTGAGCAGAATATATTCTTTATCAATGTAGAGATGGTTTATTGTTTATTTTGTTCTGCTCGTTAGTGTCTAGACAAGGCCAAGGTAAGATAGAATTGGAAAGTTACAAAAATAGTATAATTTGTGAGGAAGTCACAGAAAAATACCTCATGGCTATAACATTCAGTTCTACCACAACCACTAGTGTGCTTAGCTCATAAAATTCTCCGAAGTATACCTGTATTTTTTGAGTCAATAAGGTAATAATAGAGTCAAAACTTTTGATGCACACTGCAATTCTAATGATCAGGTTAATTCTATAGATATTACACGTATACCCACACACCAAAATACACATTTTAAAAATTACCCTGTAACTGGCTTATCTGCAAAGCTCCCACTCATAAATTAGTGGAGAGAAAATAATTAAATGTTCAATTTGATTTAAACCTAACTCTCATATGATAATTTAAATCTCACCTGTATGTTGTATTCAATATGTCTTGCTTTAAATATCCTATGGCTCAGATAATAATAAAACATCTTCAGGTGCCACCCGCTCCCCAAATAACTCCCCTTTCATAGGAAGATGGTTTGCTATGTACATAATTAATATATAAATGCTTGGTGTCCAAAGGCAAAAAAAAAATATTAAGATTTCCTTTGAAATATTTCCTGAGGCTCACTGTATGGTTAGTAACAGCACTAGATACTTTATTTTAGTATTCAAAATGTTCACATCAATAAATAAAGGAATGTTTTATCATTTAAAAACCCTGAACAGTAACAAATGGTTTCATATGCACACCTAAAAAAGGCGTACATATTTATTTCTTTATCACATTTCTCCTTGGCAGAGAAAATCCTTCCAAAGATGAAGATAAAATCCTATATATTTTAAATAACCATCATGACTGCAAATTTCTGGTTAATAGACTTTGTGTTCCACTTCCACCCTGAAAAAAATAAAAAATAGAAAAGAAAAAGGAAAAGTCCACCTCCCCCCATAAGCTGCAATACTTGGGAAACTGTTCAAGATACATGTAATTGTATCATTTGGTTTCATTTCTCAGTATTCAGCATAATGAACATGGTTGTGTTCCTTTGTCCACCTGGGCCCGTTCTCATGGATCTCTTTCCACACACCCATGGATGCACGGGGCTGTAACTTATTGAGTAGAGTTGTATTTGCAATACAACTACAATCAGTTGTGATCCATTCTTGTATGAACCATGCTATAAAATTATATTGTAATGTATGCTCCATTAAGCACAATAGCCATTTTCAAGTGTAAATTCAAAACATTTCCCATTATGAGTTATTAGGCTTACAGGTTAGACCCACTTTAGAACAGGCTTCTACAGTTTGGAGTTGTATTTGTGCTTATCAGAATAATCTAGCCCATTAGGGGTTTCAAATTTATTCTGGAAAATCAAGAAAACAGCTTTGCTAATGTCATTTCTGTTATGCTTGGAACATCGCCTGAACTAAAGCATCATGGGACTAGTCAGCCTCCACGAATTTTGGCATTTGCCCTTTCTTCCTGGATTTCACCAGCTCTAAACTGACAAACTAGCCTAAGGAAAATGTACATTTTGGAACTGGTGGACTTTTAGTAGCTATTTTATCTCCCCACGTTCAATTCGAATATCGACAATTTTTGCATATTTTTTATTTTTCTTTTGAGTTGTTAGCCACGGATGAAGTCCAACCTAACCGTAGGGACTGATTGATAAGGCAAATTATTTATCTTCCTGTCCTATTTATCTACACACTCAAGAAAACTCATTTACTATGAGTAAATGTTTTTAACTATCATGGTTTTACCTCCAATTCGTAAAATCTTCTCAAGTCTAACCTCAGCTGGTGGCTCTTTTCTGACATTTTGGCCTGAAGACCCAACGTTTTAAATAAAATGTTCACTCTCATGTCCCCTTCAAAATGGAGTTTATCAACTTCTTCAAATGTTCCGACAGTTCAATGTGCATAGAAAACCAGGACTACCTTCAGATGAAGCTCAGAGGGCTCCAAGTCCAAATGGGATATGAAGGGAGGAGGGCAGGGAGGATGGGAGATGGACCCTGGGCATGGCAGGTAACTGAGAAAGTTTACAATAGGAGGCTGGTGTTAGCACATGCTGGGCTTTACGTTCCTGTGTCATCACTGTGCTCTGATACACCTGGGCACCAATGTCTATCCCAAACCTGAATCTGACTTGTGGTGTCTTCTAATTGGGTACTTTTAGGTATCACAAACACTGAATCTGGTCTGTAGAATCTTCAGTTTATCTGTTACCAGGAGCATCACCCTGCCACATGTCACCACTCACGACACCTGAATTTAGGCCACAGAATGAGTATTCTAAGGAGGAAGTTGAACTCTTCTAACCCTTGGAAACTGGCTAGATAATCATGACCTGTATGTCTTCTTTCTTTCTTCTATGCCCATCAGAAGAAACAAATAAATAATGAATGGTAAGCATGTTTCCATGAATATCAGTCATTTGACTAATGAAAGACAACATTTTTCTTTTGGACAATACCTCTTAAGAATGTCTACTTTATACTTATCTTGATCCCATGTATCATTCTCAGAGGGAGAGTCAAATAGCATATTTTAGCTGGATACTCTAAGTATCGTATTGTTCCTTTTCTCAACAATGCTGCTCGTCTGAATCCTTAAATCCAAGAGAGGAAGAGAAAACGTGAATCAGATCAGAAAGAAATTATCAATCTCAAAGGAAAGGTAAGGATCATTAAGGGAATTCTGGAAATAGAATATGAACATCTACCTGAAAAAGTTCTACTTTGGAGCTAGAGATATTGAAGAAACTCATGATTAAAGGGAAAGTTCAGGGGATTATCTCAGAAGAACCTGATCCTTTCCTTTCAGACTTGTTGGGCTCCTTTGAAAGACCTGTTTACACCATGCCCAATGCCACCCATTGCCATCACCAGGATACTTTTCCTAAAATAGAAATCTGCTCATGCCATTTCCTATTTAAAATCCTTACTGGTTCTCCACCTCTTCAGGACAAATCCATGATGTACCTTGGCACATAAACATTCTGTGATTTGTCTGCTACTCCACCACACCCTGCCCCAATCCAGCCTCTCACCCACCATCCCGCAATTCACACACCCCTTTCTCCTTTTAATGAAAACCAGGGGCAGTAGCCTGAAGTGTCATGATTTGTAATCTGTATTTGTATCTTTTTACACAAGGCACTTTCTCTCTCTCTCCATAATCTACTTCCTCTGATTTTCCCATGGCAGCTTCCTCTTGCCAAGGCATCATCTCCTCCACGAAGCCTTGATTGACTTGCAAAAGCCTAAGGAAGGACTTCATTCAATATTTCTCTTGTAGCTCTCTGAGTCCCTCTATTATAGTGCTTGCTACCTTTTACTATTAATATATACCTTTTTGCATATTTGTATCCCATTAGAGTATGAGCACCTTGAGAGCAAAGAGTATGTTTTCTATATCTTTCTGTCTCAGGGTATAGTACAATTGGGACTTAATACTCTGAGTTGAATGAATGGATATCTATTAAAGTCCAGATATTCACACCAATTCTGTCATCTCTAATACTACACATAGGCAACAGGTCCAGGGTCTCTCTATTAAGAACCTAGGCTGTTGGCATGATTGAGATACAATCTTTATTCTTTCCTTCATGTGTTTCTTCTATCATTTGTAGTGGGTAGGGGCTATGTTTACATATCAAATATAATTTTTTATTACTTTACCAGTTGGCACAGAATCTGGAAGTTAATAGCCACCTAGTCATTCAACAAATCATGACTGAGCAACATTTTAGGTACTATAAAATATTTTGATGATTGGAAAATAAAGAGAAGAAGGCAATTGAAGCTGATAATATGTTAGACATTAATTTTACACAGTCCTGCTCCCTTTTGTCTTGCGATTGTCTTTATCGTCTTTGACTGTCAGCCACCAGGATATTTTTGTCAGATATTCTTCATTCCTCACCCACCTCCCTAACTGGTAATCAGAATTAGATCTGTCATGCCAAACAAGTGGCAAACGATTAGTTCAATGAAAACAAAGCATTAAAGAAAAAGAGTAATCATTCCCATTCCAAATGAAAATGTTATAAATTTTAGGCAATACTTGAGCATCAGTAATGGATAATTCTAAGCTCCCCATGTTCCCTGCACTGTGATAAAATGTATTTTTAAAAATTCAGTCTTGGAGTCATGGAATCATTTTTAATTCTGAAGCAGAGATTTTTATTTTGTTTCTTTGTTATTCAAATAGAGAATTAAATAATAACTTTGACCCCATTAGCATCACTTGAAAACACCATGCCAGAGGGTATAATTTTTAACACATCTGCATTTTAATACTGATGTCTTTGTTCTATGAGAAAAAAAGTATTTTCTTTAAGTATACATACATAAAATTATTTGATGAACTAGGCATGTTGTTTCTGTCCTCCTAATTTTCTTGATGGATCATAAGATCTATCTCTTATTTGGTTTGTCATATAATAGTTTACCTAGGTAAATAAAAAGACACGGAAAGTCAGAAAATAGCACTGTGTGAAAATATGGAAAATTTCAAAGAAGTAAAAACATACCAAGCTTAAATCTCAGAATAATTCAGAGGGGATTCAAATCCTCGTGTGGACTCATGGCAAACATTGTTGGTCTCTTATTTTTGTGGCTCTCCTATTACTACTTCAAGACTTACATTAGTATTCACTTATCCTTGGAATAAAATACCATGAAAAATGAAAATCTGCAGATAACCCTAAACTTCACTGTTGTAGGTATTCCAAGGACAATACTGATTAAGAACAAACCTTTACTTTAAAGCAGATCACAAGAAAGAAAGGGGGAAGTTTACAATAAAGCTTAAAATAAAGTAGGCTCGACACAGATTAAGGCTATTCCGTTATCCACAGGACATTTCATATGCATAAAAGAGTCACTGGTGAGAGATTCTTCAAATTTCAAGTGACACATTATCCCCATTAAGTGAGCTCCTGCTTCTTTAGAAAAATATACATTTGTGTGTGTGTGTGTGTGTGTGTGTGTGTGTGTGTGTGTACATGTGAACAAAAAACATCATAGAAAATCTTAATACTCTTCTGGTCAATAATTACAACCTTTGTTTTAAAGAATGTTAGAATATGATAACAAAATATTCATATATGATACAGGTTTTAGAAATCAGACTTCTCTTTGTAGATTACTCAATTATAGTCCAGGAATATTAATTGATGTCTACAAGGTTACACATCTGTTTAGTGCTAGGCAGGTGAAAACTCAGGTTACATGACTTCAAGCCAGCATGTCACTATATTTCTTTTATTTTAACTTATGAAAACCACGAAAAAGCAAATGATTTCCACAGTTCATCCATGCCATGCTGATAAGCCATTTACCACAGACTATGCGTATTGGTAACAGGCAGACAGTTGTAGGCACATGCAAAAGAATGACTTGCCGTAAAGAAACAGTCCTGGTGACCTTAAAACCTTTATAAAGCTTCTAAAGTTGTCTTATCAAAACGTTTTCTGTTTGTTTGTTTTTACGTTATGCCGTCTTACACATTTGGATTTCTATGTGTTAATTTTCTTTTTTTCATTATATATGTGTGTTTATGTGTATGTGTATGCATGTGTGTGTGTATGTGTGTATATATAGTCAATGAAGTCAATATTGTCTTATTGAGCAATAACTGAAGAATATATTATAATCATGAACAAAAGATAACACCATAATATTTTTTAAAAAACCTTTTTTGTAGCGTAGCATACATATAAAATACTGAAGAAAACATAAGCATATAGCCTGATTAATTTTCACAAATCAAGCACCCTCATGTAAATAGCACCCTGATCAAGATATTGTTATATTTTTACACCTATAAATATATCATATTTATGTTTAACTTTGTAAGTGGAATTGCATTTTATGATCACATTGGAATGTTCTTGAAGGGGATTGACAAAGACCTAAATTGTTTGAATAATCAAGCCTGCATTCAGTTTTTGATTACTAACTATATTATTCAAAAATCTCTCAACTGAGCCTAAACAAAGAAAAATGGATTAAAAACAGTTAAGAACCTTCTTTTTTCCCCACATTTCCACTTCTTCATTTAATAAACAACCATATTAGGCAGCTGCAATCCTGTATAACGTCAATCTAGAAATATTTATTTGTGCCTGGGTGTATGTGGTGTTGTGCTAGTAACTATAATTTTATAGTACATATTATACATCTTGATCTCCTTATTAACATTTCCCAACTCTGCAGACCTAAGGTAATCCAAATATTAGATATTTCCCATGAGTTATTGATTAGATACTGATTGCCATTCCAGAAGAGTCATCACCAAATTTTTAACTCTAGTCTACCATTCAACTGAATTCAGTTCAGTAAGGTCACTTATCTCTGCCGAATGAACTACCTTGGGATTTGCTATCGATAACAAATGGATTAATTTCCCACCCATGCTTGAGGAAAGATCTTCCCTCGTCCCACTCATCTCTCACTAAAGTGGAGGTTTTGCAATGTGATGACCACTCCATGCTGCAGAAGGTAGTCCTGGGTTGTGACAGTAATGGCATATGAGAAAGATGTGGAGAACCATGCGGTAGCTGTACACACCCACCTGTAGAGTCTTCTGTTTACATCACGAGTTTTACTTAGAGGGACAAGCAGCTGATTGACCTCACAAAAAGGAAATCTGTCTTTTATCAGTATGATTACTTTGTTGCAGTGCATTTATTTATTCATGCATCTGCTACATCAGTGTCTAGCTTATAGTAGGGGCTTCATCAATATTTATTGGATAAATACGTGGTAAAAGCCAGTGTACTACCATGTTGTTTTCCAGAGAAAGCTCAGCCTTACTTACAGATTCAAGGACACCACCACACGAGAGTGTCAATTTACACTTGGCTTTCTTGATGTGCATGTTGAAGGACACTGCTCAACCACAATGAGACTGTATTTCCCCCAGGTTTTTATTCAATGTTATATAGTATCACATTGACTATTTTATTTCCCCATGACAAAGATGAAGTTTAAGGTGGGTTCAAAGTATCAGATGTAAACTCCAGGCTGATTGAGCATTCTGGTTCAGGTGTTTCCCAGTCCTTTGCAGACATGGAAACATTTCCCTGCAGAATCCATTATCCTTTTTAACTCAAAAGCCTAAAACTTTCTGATGCCAACTTTATGCACCCAAAGCATTGCAGATTATCTGTATCAATTGTGATTGTCATTGCAATTAAGAAAAAGAAAAACATATATTTAGATAACTACATTACGTATTTCATTAAAGTAGGGAGATATAGCTTGCCTATATGCAATAATTCTGTGTTGAATAAATTGCCATCTGTTTTTTAATAGGCTTGCTCAACTCCCAGGTTATCCTCTGATTTCACCCTTACCTGAATCAATTTCTCTTTCCATACACTGCTATCAGTACTTTTTAATTTTATGTGAGTATCTCTGTGTGTTTCTATTCTCCCTCACTAGATTTAAAGCTCCCTAGTGGTAGGGATTTCAGCTGATTTATGGAGAAATTCCCTTCTCTATGATACTCATTTATAATTAACAGGTATTCATTAAATCTCTGTTGAACTGCATCTATATCCTTTCACGCTTACATTTTCATTTAAGTCAAGTGGGAGCATCATATCCTCCACCGAAAATTATGAATATATAGGAAGAATGATTCCAAAGGAAATTAATCTTATAAAATATTTTATTTCTAAGACAATGGATGATTTAGAATAATATTTTTAAATTACCAAATGGATATAAATTTTGTTTGACATTAAGGTGTAAGACATTGTTAATATTAGTGTTTTAATTTATCAGGTTATATAATTAAATAAAATTTCAAGAGTTCAATGCTGAGAGCTATTTATCAGCCTCAGTATTACAGTAAGGGGCAGTATAAAGGTTAATAAGGTAAAGGATCATCTTATATTATTCTCAGACCTTAAATTGCAGTGGTTAGCAAGGTTAGTAGTCAATACCAAAGATGAAATAGAATGCTTTCTATAACATGCAGCACATAGCATTTATATTCTTCCAGTGCATAAAAATGAACAATATGGAATAAAAACTAGGAACAAAGTCACTGTGGAAATAGTCCATTACTACATTAATATAAAGCAAAGTCACTATGTAAAATAGTATATCAATTTTAAAACTAAAATTGGCCTTGTTTTGTTTGGAATTCCCAGTAAATATCCAGGAACTCTAATGAGTAAATGAAAGGTGAAGAAGCTTTAAGGCGTTGGACCTGAATTTCCTCCACCATAATTTTCAAGACATTTTCTCCTTTAATATTTCCAAAGTGACCTTATAGTTTTATCTTTCATTACCAAAAACTATGTTTCTACCTTATTAATAAAAAAATGGTATATTAAGTCCATTTTTAAAATGGCTTTCATTTTGAAATTTATGATTTGCCACTTTAGGAATAATTATAATGATAAATCATTATAAAATTAGAGGTTAGGAAGTTTCAAATCAGGAATTTAATTTTAGTATTTTTTTGATAAACTAATCCTATAAAAGTTTGCAAAAGAGCAAACCAATGTTACAAAATATTTATAGTATGCTATATTTTGTAAGCGAAGTGTGAAAACAACTGAAAACAGCACAATGCACTGGAAAATACTGCAATTCTCTCAAAACCTCCTTCTAATTGTGAACATTATGGAGGCTTGAAATGTTCTCTTCTTCATGTTCTGTTACTGAGTGTTTAATAGGAGTGTTTAGTAGGAGGAATATATATAAAGCCAAAATAAGAGTAGATGTTTAAATAAAAATGTGGGCTACTACTTTTTCCACATAACAGAAAATGTACAATTTAAAAAGAATACCTTGATTTACAATTCTATTATTTTGGAAGACTGATATACAGAAACACATTAAACTATAAAAAAGGCTAAAAAATGATGGAAAAAATAATAAAACGAAAGCAAATTCTCAAATATGCAGTTTAGCATGGAGGACAAAAAACACAAAACCAGAGATGCAACCATCACTGAGTCTTGAGGTGATCGATTGCTATATTTAGTATTTAGGGGCCACATAGATATGCAGCACCAGGTCTGAGTCTCAAAAATCTGGGTAGTGAAAAATAATCACTGAGAATTTATGGCTATGGATTTATATACATTAACATTGTGTGAAATTCACATAAAAATAGTCCTGGACTAATTAATAGTGTTACTTGGCAGGAAAAAAATGCAAAATTTCTTTGAAGGGATTCAGCCTCTGATAAGGAGATGAAAGGTCTCAGATGCAAGAAAGAACAACAATCAAATAAAACAATAAATATATAGGCAGTGATAGAGAAATAATGACTAGATAGAAGAGTAATAATGCTTTATTAGGTTAAAATACTTTAAAAATACAATAATAAATTAATAATCAGGAGAAGAAATGATAGCCAAAATATTTTCATGTTCTGGTAATATGTTAATACTAGAGGTGGTAAAGATAATTTTACATTTTGATAAACATGCCTTTCTGCAAACCATAGAAAAGCAAAAAACAGAATAATAAAAATTAAGTTATAAAGGAGAAGACAATATAAAGTAAGTGGGATCCACAACATAAAATAAGATCATATTTTAAAATGAAATATATCATTAATTCCATCACATATGAATGAGCCAAATACATGACGTAAAACAATAGGACAATAAACTACATTTAAAAAATTCAATTATATACTGTTCACTAGAAACATACTGTAATATTAAGTATACAGGTAAGTTATAAGTAAAAAGATAATAAAAGGCACAAACACAAATTGGAAAATAGAAAACATAACACTAAACTAACATGAAAATATATAAACTTATGGATGTAGCTATACTAAGAGAGAAATTTATGTGATTGCTTACATTACAAAGAATAAAGGGAGCAAATTGAGAGGCAGGTAGTTTTGGTGGTATTTCCTGTATTCTAGAAGCCCAGCACATTTTTGCCTGACATAGCCAAAAATCAAATTCAAAGTTTACTATGTAATCTGCTAATTTGAAATTAGTTTTGTTAAGGTCTCTTATGTAAAACTCCAATGAATAGACAACCTACAGAATGGGAGATAATACTCATAAGTTATACATCCAATAAAAGGCTAATAACCAGAAATCTACAAAGAACTCAAGCAAATCAATATGAAAAAAATCAAATGACTCCATTAAAAAGTGGGCAAAAACATGAACAGAAGCTTTTCAAAAGAAGATAGACTAATAGGGTAAGGTGGGAGGAGGGGGTGAGTGAAATCATGCCTGATGAGTACAATGTACACTATGTCGGTGATGGGCACGCATATAGCTTTGACTCAAGCAGTACAAAAGCAAATTATGTAACCAAAACATTCGTATCTCCATAATATTATGAAATTTAAAAAGCCTCAAATAAATAAATAAATAAATAACTTCAACTATTAAAAGAACTGGGACTATAAGAAATGAAAGTAGCATGTATTTCAGACTGTGTTTGGATGACTTGGAGAATCTGAATCCTAAAGCCATGCTGAGTGATGCTGGCCAGAAGCAGCATCCTGTCCATCTGTGCCTGATGACACTCTTCTAGCCTTGCTTGAATGACCTTGCCTGAGGGGTTACTTAGCAATGGGAAGCAAACATCCTTAAGTCACTTCCCCATTGCCTCCAGACCTGTAACAAGAGTTATATCCGAGCTTGCGGTGGACGACAGGGTCACAAAGTCTGATAGAAAGTTTAGCAACCAAACAATTGCAACACTTTGCTAATTTATATTGGCAAAAATATGAAACACATATGTAGGACTATATCCTGAGGATGCCAAACTAAGAATAGAGGAGTATACCTCCAATTAGGATGGATGTTTTGATAATGATGCACTTAACAGAGAAGAAGGATTTTTGTGCTACCTCAAGCAACTAAGATTGGCGCTAATTGTTTACTTCATTGATTACCGACTTTTGATCTTAAAGATGTCCCATACTATATAAAGTTGAGAAGAAAATTCCTTTAGGATTTTAAGGAAATTGGGTGGTTGGAGCATTTTTAATATTTGTGATTCACTGAATTACCCCAAACAACCCCTTAATAGCCTACTGACATTTCTCTACCCAGGATCACCAACATCCAATTTGACATTGTTTTTATCTTCATTGATTCATCAACATTTGATGCTTTGAATGCTTTTCCTTTTGAAACCTTTTTACCATGGTTGGAAGTTCACGTTGGAATTGCTTGAACAGTGTATGTAGGAGGCAATGATACAAATATACATTATTTTCAAGACGTTTGGCTATAAATGAGGTTGGGAATCATGAGTAACAAGAAGATATGTATTTGGGTTCAATGCTGAACATGGACACAAATCTTCAAATTCTGTGTTACTAAAATATAGATGAAAATCAGCATTGATATTTAGGAAGTACTCAGTAATTTTGGATTAATAATATAAACAAATTTAACAGAAGTCGTGTTTCTTTTACTAGTCATAAAGGAACTAAATTGGTAAGAACAATCTGATTCCTTCAGTTTAGGCTTAGGTATCTGATTAAAAAGAATAAATATAAGTATCAAAATATTCTCCAATTATTTGTCGTCCTCTCCAATCATGGGCTTTGGTTGGTCTCATTCAGAGAGCTTATTCATATTGGTAAGTTATAATCAGTCTCTCTGTAGCACTCATCTCTACCAAAGAATAAGAATAACACCTGGAAAACTACTTCATTGGTGAAAACTGAATACCTCTTCCTTGATTAAAAAAAAAAATGAAGATGTTTCCTTAAATAAACTAACAAAGAATAATTTTATTTTAATAGTGCAAAAAGTCATGAAGTCGTTTTCAATCTAAGGTAAAATGTGTAGGTATATATAATTCTTCATCCTTGAATTGCTATTATTTAAATTCACTATGAATTTCTTGATATGAGCATCATTTAAAAGCCTCAGGCTAAACTGCACAACCCAATAACTTGACAATAATACTTTATTATTGGAGATTTTTAATTTGTACCACCTCAGGCTGGGATAACTTGCAAAGGTTATAATTCAATTTGTAATATTTAGGCATCAAAGTTGTTTTCAAAAGCCAAGATGCAAAGTCAAAAGATTGGAAAGTGAGAATGAATTCACAATGAGTAATTATGTTCCCATCTGGAAATGGCATAAATAAAAGTAAATGAATTAAATGACCTTTCTTATTTGCATATTTAAAGACTAACTAGAAACAGACTGTTTTAAATTACTTCCATTTGAATAAATTGCATAACCTGAGAAGTTTGCATTTTAGAGCCCTCCATTTTATAAGAACAATCACAGATGAGATTTTATTAAGATATCATGTTATTCTCTCCAGTAAAGCCACAATTTGGGAACTCAGTTATAGCTCAAGTGAGCATTAACAGTACCTTTAAGTATATATTGCAAATTGCCACGTTCACATATTTTTCAAATGGCCACACTCATGTTATTTGGTAGGTATACAAGGAGAATGCTACAAATAATCATTTGCGTATGCAATTACTTTTTGTGCCAAAACGCCTTTTGACAAAGGAAAGACTAAGTCATTTATACTGTTGTTAGCTTATCAAATTGAGAAAAATAAGCCAGATAAAAACTGCCAAATTTTTCACAAGCCTCAAAGCTGGATGTATGTTGAAAAAATTTTTATGCAAAATGTCAGAAATTTTGACTAGGGATATTTCTACTTTCTCAAACTGCAGTGAAATTACTACAAAAGTAAAAGAGAAGGAAGATGATAAAAAAAAATTGTAAATACCTAGGAAAAAATACATGTACTACCATGAACGGTGAGGAATGTCTCCAAAAAGGGATATCTATAGGATTAGGTTGATGGAGAAGTGAGAAGTAACCCCAAATTCACACTGGTTGATTACACCGGATGTGAGAGATTTTCTGTCTGTTGGGAAAAATAATTTCAAGCCCAGAGGCAACAGGCACAGGAAGCACAATCAAACCATAGGAAATTCCCAAAATAATTAATTGAAGGTCTCCTGTGGAAGAGATGAGCAGCTCTCCTTGAATAAGCTTCAGATACCTATAACAAACAGTAATTGAAACAAATGAAACAAACAAAAAACCAAAGAAACTAACATAATATCAGCCTGCAGTTAAGGAGAGAAGATATTATACTTAGATTGCTTTATGTCTTCCCCTTGAGGAAACCTAAAAGCCCCGCTGACAGTCACCATATTAGATTGCTTGCCCGCCATGTCAGAAATAAGTCTACTGTAGAAAGATATGAGTCATCAACTCCAATTTCCTCATCTCTTTTAATTATGCTTGACTTAGAAAAGTCCAGCATTTGATGAAGCAAAGGTATTTTGAGCCACCACTATATTTTTAGAAACTGGTAGTTAGAGTTTCTGCACATGTCGCCTTGAAAAAAGTGTGAAGATCTAAGTATTTCCTGTAATCTTACAAACAGATATCTAAATATTTTTCTATAATTTCCAGAGATTATAATTTCAGATATAATGTAGATTTTATAGCTTTAAACAAAATAGTTATATCACTCTTTTATATTCATCTGAAAAAATGTAATTATAGAAATAATACACCAATAATCATTCATTTAAAAATACATTAAGTTTTTCTTTTATTACTGGAAATTTTATGGTTTCTTATCTCCCTGACATTGTATTTCCATTCCACTTTCCTTGAAGAATTTTTATGCCAGTACAGCATATTCTCTTGCATAAAGCATTAGTTATAGCTCTATCGCATGTCTGCAACAATTACAACAAATATATACATGTATATATGTGTATATATGTGTGCGTGCATGTATATATATTGAAATCTTCATTTTAATTTCCTCTAACAATACAGCTCTAAATGTTCTTACAAAAATCTCCTAGATTTATGTTCATTATTTATAGTGTGTAATTGATGAAAATTATGTAAGTATATTACCACATTGGATAAATTAATATAAAATATAATAACCAAGTTTGAAATTTCTTTTTCTTTGGCATGGAGGCTTACATAAATTTCATGGTGTTAGATGTTGAGAGATACGCCTTTGTTTAAAGTAGGAGAAGAAAAAAAGTTTTAAAGGGAGGAGGGAAAAGAGAATGTCAGCTGCCTTCAACGCAGGCCCATTGTCAATCAGATAAATTTTGAAAAAGCATGTATCTCAGTTAAACAAAACAGGGTTTCCACAATTGTATACCTCTTAAAATGTTTTCATGTACTCACAGGTGTGCACATACTGCACTTCAGGGTGCACTATTTTAACACATGAAAATTGTAGGCATTCTTTTATGCAAAATACAATGTAAGGACCCTCAGTAAATTATAGTTTGGCTAATAGAGAGTGGCTACCCACGGTGAAGGTAATTTTGTGGTACTAAGCATGTATAGAAAGGCAACTTTTAGAGATAACGCTTTTCAATTTCAAAAATAAACCACTATTTGAAAGGAGCGCTGATAAAATATATAAGGGTCACTGTGTTTTATATAGTAATCATTAAAGTGTATCATTTGGTTGAGATTTATTTTATATCTCTACCTCGTAGTGCTGTCTTAATTTAGAGGGGCTGGTGTCTTCATTAGCATACATATATATGTACACCACTGGTTATATAATTCACTCATTCAGAAATATTTATTTTGTACCTACTAGGTGAAAAATAAAGAATGTTATACAACCAATAAAAGTGATTACCTCTGGGAAGTAGATTTAAAGAAATGTTGGCATGTTATTATGAAGAATAGAGTTTCAAATTTTACTTCCTATAGTTTTTAAAAGAAGAGATTAAAATTAATGAACTCAATAAATGTTTTTCGAAATATTTATACATTATAGAAAAGCTAAATTGAGTTTATTAACATATGCATTACATCAAATAGTTTTCATTTTTTGTGGCAAGAACACTTAAAATCTACTCTCTTAGCAATTTTCAAGAATACAACACATTGTTACTAATTATAACCACCCTGTTATATAATAGATCTCTTGAACATAATCCCTCCATCCAACTGAAATTTGTATCCTTTGTCCAACATCTCCCCACCTCTATGCCCAAACCCTGGATAACCACCGTTATACTCTCTACTTCAGTGAGTTCAACTTTTTTAGATTCCACATGTAAGTGAAATCATGTGAGTTTATCTTTCTGTGCCAGATATATCTCACTTGACATAATGTCTGCCAGTTTCATCCATGTTTTTGAAAATGACAGGATTTTCTTATTTTATAGGACTGAATAGTATCCCATTGTGTATATATACCACATTTTCTTTATCTATTCATTTACTGATGGACACTGAGTTTGATTCTACATCTTGGCTACTATGAACAATGCCTCAATGAACATGGCGGGGGTAGATATCTCTTTTACATATAGATTTCTTTACCTTTGGATATATGCCAAGTATCAGGATTACTGAATTATGGGGTAGTTCTATTTTTCATTTTGGAGACACCTCCATACTGTTTTCTATAATGGCCATACTAATTTTCATTTCTATCAATAATGTACAAGGGTGCTCTTTCTCCTCATTCTTGTCAGTGTTGGTTATCTTTCCTTTTTGTTGTTGATACTAGCAATTCTAACAGGCATGAGGTGATACTATTGTGGTTTCAATTTGCATTTCTCCAATGATTAGTGATGTTGAACTTTTTTTAATGTATCTGTTGACCATTTGTTTCTATGTCTTCTGTTGAAAAATGTCTGTTCAGGTCCTTTATCCATCTGGAAGTCAATGAAATTTTCCAAATTCTTCCTATAGAAACATTATGTATAATAACTTTGGGATAATTAACCTATTCAAATATAGTTGCTCATCTTAATTCTCTATGTGCATGAATATTTTTGTCATTGTCATGGCAGTTAATTATCAAATGCTTTCTTTATATGTAGGAAGTTGATTATCTTTGAATATATTATTCTAATTTACATATATTATCATTGATTTCTTTTTTGTCTTAAATGATACCAATTTTTTTTTAATATTTAGAGTTTTTGAAAGCTGTGCTGAAAATCGTAAGACCTGGAGAAGAAATAAAATGATATCATATTTCAGTAGAACAGGAAATGACCAGTTCACACCAGGAAGTAGTTTGGCACTGAAGGAAGGTGTCTGTATATCACATTAAGTCTCAGAATAATGCTTGGCCTGGGGTCTGTGGAGACACTTTTTTATATAATTGGAGAAACAACTGTAGTGTATTACGTGTGTCAGTGGAGTGCTACAAGTTACAATAGAAACTGCTTCTCTGGTTAAAATAAGAGAAGAGAATAGAGTTGGCTGTGTAGCTTTCTGGAAAGTTTTGTGGTTAGTGGGCTAGTTCTGCAATCAGCTGGGTTAGCAAGTTTGGGATATTTGTATTTTTTATTACAAAGACATGGAAATATAATATTTGAAAAGTTTTTAAAAATAGTAGTGTCAGCTAAAATGACTTTTCCCAAGAGTAATGGTGTGAGGATTGTGGAGTTTTTAATTTCTTGTTTTAAAGAAGAATATCTAGTATTTCTCTATGAATTAAGTAGGAATCATGAAAATAAAATACATGTATTTTATTTTATTGAATAATATTTTTATTTCTATTTAAATATGTTATTTAAAAAACTTACAGATTTTATAAAATGTGCATTCAGTATTTATTAAAATTATATATGTCTATGTATTAACACAAATATTTAATTTATAAATGGTATATATTTTTTTCATCTTTTGCTTTTGAGTATTTGCTTTATCAATAGACTTACCTACACTGAACACATTTTTTTGCATACCCAGATTATTAGTTAATGAACCATTAAGATTGACAGACTAGTTATTAAGAACATACTCAATCAAATATTATATTGGTTCAGAGTTTGTTTTCTGTTTCACATTTTCTAGGTTGATATGCTGGGTCCTTCCCTCATCAGCCATATAAGTTTAATCAAACTGCTAAACCTCACTGGGCCTCAATTTCTTTTTGAATTGGGAACTATGATAATATACCACGTTTGTTGTGATGATTTAAAATGATAGATAAATAGATCGCTCAGCCCTTAAGAAATCACACTTGAACCCTAAGGTAAGAGAGGTATAACAATTCATTGTATTAAATACAATATTAAAAAGAACTTTACAGAATGGCTGAACATAGTTTGTCAAGGTCCCCACTGATACAAGACAGTGCCTTCAAAATGCATCCATGCGCATACATACGTCCAGGCACACGCACACAAGCGCACACAGGTATGTTCATGTACACATACAAAGACTGCAAACATTAGCTAGTGCAGGTGATGAGAGTGTTTTATTGTTGTCCCTAGTGTTAGTGGCAGGGTCAGGGAGTGGAGTTATCTCTGATTTTGGTTGGAATGAAAAGAAATAGGAAACAAGCAAGGGAGTGTGCAAGGAACAGCAGAAGTAATAGTTACCTTTAAAAAGATTTAGTCAGACCATCCTGGAATTATGTGAAGAGACTGGGTAAAGAAGAGGGAATTTTCACAATCAAAAACTATATAAATACTCTTTTGTCACAGTGATTTTTTACCTCACTTTTATTCCTCAGATTTTAGTTGACTAAGGACAATGAGTTCCATTTATACTCATAGGCTGTACACCTGGATATAAATGTACTTGCCTGCTGGTCCAGGTCTGAACTAATCCTTCACTTGCATCATGATCCTGGCAGCCATCAGAGGCCAGCGTGGATGCTAAAGGTCTGTTCATGGTCATTTCACCGGGGCCTCCTCCTGACTCCATTCTTTCTCTGTTTAATGATTAATTTTTTGTCAGTCTACCATTTGGGGCCTTTGTCCTTTGTCTATAGAATTTGATTCCCATGATTTGTCCCAAAGTATAGTCTTAAGACTGCAATAGCACATATATCTGCACACACACACATATTATATTGGAATTAAATGTTACTCTTTTCTAGATAACTTTGAAATAGTAACTGGCAAAGATGCTGCACTATTATAAATATTTATTAGACAGTCATTAAGAGTTTGACATGCAAGAGTCCAACAAAGATGCCCGCTATAATTCAATGAAGCTGTCCTATATTCTTGAATAATTATGGCTCTTTAAAAATCTTAATGCCGTTTTTCATTTGACAAAGTAGAGAGAAACATAAAGAAGAAAATTTTCACCTCCAATAGAGTGGCAACAAAATATAAAATAATCAATGGATTTGCCCCAGAGTTGAAAACATGAATCACCTGGACCACTCTTGTATTTTTTCTGCTATACAACACAGAACTGTATTCTTGTGTAGAGGCAGTTGTTACCCTATCACTGCTGAAGTCAATATCAACTCTATGTTTAAGAATCCCATAACTTAAAATATATATCAAAGATGCTAAAAGCAAGAGAGAATCATTTTTATTTATGTTTCTTTGAATCCTATACTCTCCCTTTTTTAGCTTATAAATAATACTCAAGACATTGAGATTTCCCTCAAAGCTTCAGCACTGAGGTACTTGTTTAGTTCAGTTTATGTTCTCATATTATTCTTGAAAAATACTGGCCTTCATAAAAAAATTAACATTTCTACCCAACTCAGTCAGCTATTCTGGGATTAAAATCCAATAGAGAATTACAAAATTTAGAGTAGATTTTTCCCAGTTAGCAATATAAAATTTCAGGAAAATTATGAGGAAATCATCCCCAGTTAATTTACTTGTAAATAATTCATTCAATCATGAGCATGATACCTACCAGGTTACATTTATATTTCTGATTTTTGAATATTTTAGAGCTACAGAAGAGAATACTGCTTTTCTAAAATAAATATTTCTCATTTTCTTATTCTAAAATTGTTAGAGATACAGAGTGACACAAGGTGCTATCCAGTGGATCTTTGACCCTCCAAACCTCATGTTGAAATTTGATCTTCAATGTTGGAGGTGGGATCTAGTGGGAGGTGTTTGGGTCATGGAGCGGATCTCTCATAAATAGATTAATATCCTCCCGGGGGGTGAGAGGGGGGTGGTGACTGAGTTCTCATTCTATTAGTTCTTGTGAGAGCTGGTCGTTAAAAAAAAAAAAAAAAGAAAGAAAAAAAAAGAAAGAAAACCTAGCACCTTCCCCTCTACTTGCTTTTGCTTCCTCTATTACCATGGAATCTCTGCACATACCAGCTCTGTTTTGCCTTCTACCATGAATGGAAGCAGCTTCTTGCACAGCCTGCAGAATCCTGAGCCAAATAAAACTCTTTTCTTTGTAAATTATCCATCCTCATGTATTCCTTTATAGCAACACACAAAAATGGATGAATATACATGGCTTCATTGTGTTGTCCCTTCCAGGCTATGAAAGGAAAGAGCAAAAATCTAGAAATACAAAGGTTTGCATCTATTACTCATGACTAGAAACCACTGAGAATATGTATGAATATAATGATGACTTAGAATAAATAGAAAAAATGATAGAAAAAAAACCTTTACTTAGAAACTTTTTTTCCAGAATTTTTAAAATCAGAGAACATTATCAGGGGCATGCACATATTAACTCTTTATTTATTTATCTTTAATTTTCACAGTATAGTTTCACCAATGCTAAATTTTATTTAGGAATCTGCAATGTGTCTGTAAATAGCCTTTTAAATTAATATTTTAAATGTATATATTGTTTTTATAAGTGTTTCTTGGCTGTGATACAAGTGAAATGCAAGCATCTTTGATAGCCGCAGGTCCCACTAAGCAGTCAACAGCTAATAAAAACGTTTCTCAGTTTAACACACCCCTGATGTGTTTGCCTTCATCTCTCCTGCTGGATTTTGTTGACTTTAACTAAATTCGAGAAAAAGAGGGAGATATGGAGAGAAAGAAAGAGAAATCAAGGGTCGAGAGAAAGAGAATACATATGTGATTGAGCCTGTATTTGAGAGTTACAAAATTTCTTCTCAGCAATTTTTAAAGCAACTTAAATCACAGACCAATTTACAAATTATGGAATTGAAAAGGAAATAAAAAGTTCTAATGTCAGCTCAGGCAAATATTTTGTCTTTAACAATGTAATCAAATATACTAATATTTATTTTATTTTGAAGTTTTCTGGAGGTTTTCTACATAAGATGATGGAATAAATAGGTATGGACCACCTCCCCAATGCAGCCACAAACTCATATGATGAAAAATTAAAATAAAATAAATCAATAATAGCTGAGCAAAAGCAGATGGAAGTGGAGGAGTCGGAACATAGGGAAAAGGAGGAGAATGACAGAGAAGAATGAGAAGGAGGAGACGAAAGAAGAGCAGGAGAAGGGGAACATATAAGGCTTAAATGAAAAGAGAACTCAAAGGTGGAATGATCACCAACTATTGTTGGTTTAGACTCCTTAAAGGCACTAAGAACCAGGCCTGGAATTTTAACAACCCTGCTGATGTTAAAAAGAAGAGATGTAGCTATTATGAAGCTGGGAAGTTGGAATTCAATTCCCTTAATAAATCCAGATTATGCATATGGTTCCTATTGACTGGAAGAAAGTCGACTTAAAAATGCTACTTACTGCCCCAGAGAATCAGAGTTTGCCAACTGACTGGAGATCTGCATGAGTGTGTGTGTGTGTGTGTGTGTGTGTGTGTAGGGGGTGTTAGTTGTTTCATGATATGGAAAAACTAAGCGCACACCTCTGCCAAAGCGAGGTGTGAATTTATACGCAGGCATACCTTGTTTTATTGTGCTTTGTTTTATTGTGCTTCGCAGATACTGTATTTTATACAAATGGAAGGTTTGTGGCAATCCTGTGTTGAGCAAGTCAATCAGCACCAACAGCATGTGATCATGTGTTTGTATGTCATACTTTGGTAATTTCACACTATTTAAAACTATTTATTGTCATTATTACCATATTTGTTATGGTGATCTGGGATCAATGATCTTCAACGTTACTATTATAATTGTTTTGGGGTGCCACGAACAACACCCATATAAGACAGCAAACTTAATCGGTAAAAGCTGTGTGTGTTCTTGATACTCCACTGACCAGCGGCCAGGTGCTCCCTCTCTCAACAGGCCTCCCAATTCCCTAAGACAAAACAAATTGGGCCAGTTATTAACCTTGCAATGGCCTCTAAGTGGTCAAGTGAAAGGAAAAATTCCACATCTTTCACTTTAAATCACAATCTAGAAATGATTAAGATTAGTGATAAAGGCAGGTAGAAAGTCAAGATAAGCCAAAAGCTAGACCTTGTGCCAGTTAACCAAGTTGTGAATGCAAAGGAAAAATTCTTGAAAAAATTAAAAGTGTTCCTCCAGTAAATGCACAGATGATAGGAATTGAAACAGTGAAAACAGCTTTACTACTGATATGGAGAAGGTTTTAGTGGTTTGGATAAAAGATCAAACAAGCTATAACATTCCTTTAAGCTGAAGACTAATCCAGAGCAAGGCCCTGACTCTCTTGAATTCTATGAAGGCTGAGAGAGGTGAGGATGTTGCAGAAGAAAAATGTGAAGCTAGCAAATGCTGGTTCATGAGGCACCCCCATAACATAAAAGTACAAGATGAAGCCGCAAGTGTTGATGTAGAAGCTGCAGAAACTTGTTGAGATCCTGAAGGAGCACTTCCTGGCTTTGCCCTGAGTAGAGCAGCTTGCACGGCCATCTGACTGTCCCCTCTACTGACAAAAGGAGGCACAAAAACAGACAGAACCTCTGGATCAAGAGAAGAAAGATTGTTGACTCCCTTTTTCTGGGCAACCTAAAAAAGACAAAAATAAGAGTTACCGCAATAATGTCAGCTCCAGTTCCTTGGTGTCCTTTCTATCTAAGTTTCGCTATTGGTTTTCTCTGTTTCCCCCCGACACCCACAAAAACGAGCAGTTTTTAAAGGTGTTGGTATGAGTGACTTTTCCCATCCAAGGCTCATGACGGAAAGGACGAGTTCTTCCGGAACTTTCCAGGCTCTGAGTTCAGACAAGTCACATGACCTCTCAGAGCTGGTTCTTCAGCTATAAACTTCGAGAGGAGCACGTTGCCTCCATCGCGTGAGACACCACAGCCCAGAGGTGGGCACCATGATGCACAGACCTGAGTTCAAGTCCTGGCTCTGTCACAACCACCGGCTGTGAGCTTCCCAGTCCCTCCGAGCATCTCTGAATCAAAAAAATGCACAGAGGATTTCTGTATAAACGATATATACAAGACAATTCATTAGACTCTCAGAAATATTCTGAAAATCAGAATATTGAGACAGACTTCAGTTTTTACATGAAAACTGGAAAGTTTTTACCAGCCTCATTATTTCCCTAGTGAAATTCCTACCTCAAAAAAAATGTCATATGGAGCTGGAGAGAAGTACATCTTTAATAATCTAATTTATAATCAAACATTATTTTTTTGCTAATGTGGGTAAAGAGAGATTATATTATGATACTATGACATATGTCTGATATATACAAAGAAGTAGTGCAGTACAGTTCTGCCTGGAACACTATGATTTATTGACTGAAAAAAAATCTCATCATAATAATCCCAAGAAGTCTAGGTTATGCTTAATAAAGATTGATGTCATCCTGTTGTATTTGGTGACACTAAAAATAGATTTACATGGCCAGTTCTTTCTTGGCTTTATTTTTTCATAAGGAGAATCCTATGCTATTGTCAGAATTTGTAATGTTGAGACTTGCACGGATTAGAGGCTAGAATGGTTTCAGTAAATGACTAAGGATTTTACAATTAATATTGCTATTCAAGTACAGTTTTCAAGTTCAATTACCGATTTACTAACCCAGTTATTCAGTCATCCAGTTATTCCTGCTATTTTTGATTGTAATAAATTGAACACAATTTTTAGTTTTAAATTAAACATTGCGATGTCTGGTACATTTCAGGGTAACTAAAATAATCTGAATCATTGGAAGGCATTTTGTCTCTAGAATTGCTCTTTAGACATACAGAGACCAACCTCTGCCTAATCCTCTAATAGACATGCCTATTCTGAGGTTGTCTATACGTGTTGCAAACAAGCCAGCTTTGCTATCATCTTCAATAGATTTCTTAATTAAGCTGTCAATACTGTCAATAATAGCTCACAGTTGATTTAGAATTAAGACTTTCAGTCTCTCAAAATTTTTTATTCAAAGATGAAAGAGGTTAACGTACCTATTTTGTGTAAAGTATAATTCTAGCTTTTCCACGTATTACATTCTTTTATGTCAAATCCTCTCAAAAGTAGATTCTGTAAAGGCAGAAACTGAGGCACAAGAAATTAGATAAGCCATCGGAGGTCTCAGAAATTTTCCAATTGGAATTTGAATTCACACTTGTCTGATTGCCAAGCCCACGCTCACCATTTATTCATATTGCATAATAAAGATTAATTAAACTTCTATTGTGCCCAAGTCCATATGCCAGGCTTTTCACGTTTCTTTATAGAGATCTCTTACTCCATCACTGAAATAAAAATTCAGATTAAAAATGATTTGAAATTGTTCTATCTCACCAGAATAATATTTAGCAAAAATTGGAAATGTTTTCAGTTATTCTAGAAATGGATTATTCTGATTGCTTTGATTTATTCTGAGAAAGTAATTTTCATTTGGCTTGTTTTCCTTAAGAACTGCTTGCTAGTGATGATATGCCACCTTCACTAGTTTTTATTCTATTGCTTAGATGACAGTGGTAGTAACAACTTTTTCACAGTTTGCCTGTATATGTGTATTTCTCCAGGCATTAATTCTGGATTTAAAATTTACTAGGATCTATAATTTTATGCTAAATAAAAGATTGTTCTAAAATAAATCTGTTTCCATTTGGAATAACAAAGCCAAATCTTCTGTTTCAGCTTTCCAATAAAATGCAGATTTTGCATTAAATATAACCACAACCACCTATATTTCAAAGAACTGAATAAAATAATTCTTAGAAAGTCATTCCAGTCAGTTAATTACAGCAAAGGGGGAAAGTTCAATACCAGAATGTTCTTGGATATATTGCATTTTTATTTGATTATGAGCAGGATTCATTTTCATTTAATTTGCCAACATGTCTCTCAGTGTTTCATTCTCAGATAAACAAGTGACTATAGGCATTTTGGGCCAATTACTCTCATTCTGTTCCTACATTGGCATTAATACAGTAGCCAAATGGAATGGGCTCATGCTTATTAACGCATTAATGATCATCAATAATGTCAAAAAGATTGCTGTATCCATACTTTGTTTCTATGCTTGAGACTAAGGAACTTGATCAGTTTCTTGCTTCATGGTGCCTTTTCTTCTTGGAATCCACTGTCATCTCACTCAGCAACAGGAAATTCAGCTTTGTATCTACCAGCTCAATTGGATGCTGAGATATGGCATAGATAGAGCAAAAACATTTTAATAATTTTGCTCTGGTCCTGGATTTCTACTTATCTATGTTTAATGCTTTGGACAACACTCTAACTACAGCATATTGTGACTTTCACGGTGGAAGTGGTTGTCTTCAGACCTGATATGTTCTACCATCAAGCCACATGCTCATGTATTTTAATGGTCAAGTGTCTGATGGTGATAAAAAGCTTAAGAATAAAATTTTTGCGTTGAAGTTAAGAACTGAAGCCCTACAGTAAGATAGACATCAGATGTAGTCACAGCTGTAGTAGATATGTTAACTTGAGTACTTAAACTTCATGTATGGTTTTTCAACTCTAAAACGAGAATGATAGTAACAATTTTTCTATAGGGTTGATGTGAAGATTAAATGAGATAGTTCATAGCTTATGTCATTGAATAAACGTTTATGTATCTTCCACTGTTATCTAATACTTCGCTTACAGTAATTAGAATCTTATCTTGCTCTTGGCATCAAGCTCCCCCTTAATCCAACCAGTCATGTAATGCTCAAGTAGCACTTTGAATCTGTTTCCCATTTTTCCCTTGAAAGTGTGGCCCTGTGTTGCCTCCTGAGTATTCCTAGGTATTCCATGCCTACTTCTCTCTTCCCTCTTAGGTACCGTTCCATGAATGCTCTTCAATGTGTGCAAATCATCATCTTCAGGTGGGCTACCTGGTGAGATGACCTAAGGCATTCCCCTCCCATTGGTTTGATCCCTACTAACTTTTTATAATCATTATTATAACCAGGCTTGTATTTATGACTGACTTTTCTGGCTCCGTAACAACAGATCCTGTGTTTCAGGACATCTATTAATTAATGCATCTGTTACCAGTCAATCCTAACGTTTGTTTAAGCCTTATGACACAAGCATTGTTCTATTATAAATGATTTATATGTGCAACCTCGCTTCATCTTCATACAAATTCTACGAAGTGGGTGCTAGCCTTATCTCCACTTTTCAGATCAGTCATATTCTTCACCATTCTCTGTCTCAGCTGCCACCAAGATGACTGCCCTGAAGTCTTGCAGGTTTCCCGTTTTCACACTCTTTGAGTCTTTCCAGGATCTCTAGTTGAAAAACCCTCTGAAGTATTATGAGTACTTTTGCGCTCCGCTGCAATCAGGCTGAGGCTGGGACTTTATCTCACTTGGCTGCTTCTCCTTCACTGTTCTGACTACGCACCCTTATGGGTGTCTCCTGAGAGCTCGCTCTTAGTAGATCACTTGCATACAACACTCATCTCAGGCTCTGATTCCGGCAAAAACAAGCCAAGCGCAAAGAGGTAATTATAAGAGAGGGACTTGGAGAGGAAGTAGAGGACATCAGTCTCTGAATGGTGATGTCCCTCTTGGTTAGTGACAAGCATCTCAACAAACGGAGGTGTTGAAGAGGCATGATCGGAGCTTGAGGAAAATGACAAACATGACACAATGGGAGAAATATAATAGAAGCAAATAATTTCTGCGCCTTTGAGAAGGTCCACATGAAGTTGACCATGATATGCATAATGGCGGTCCATTCACTGAATTTCACAATTTTATTCTACTCTGCTCAGTAACTTAATAAAAAATTGCAACAATAACAAAATCTCTCAGTAGGTAACAGGAAGAGACTCAGCCTGGCAAGTTGCATTTTGAAGGCATAGGAACAGAGAACTTTTAATCTTAAAATATCTTAAAGTGGATAAAAATCCCTTCACATACATGCACATTCTTCCTTAATTTTCATTGAAGAAGCAAATAGAAGTGGAAAAGGGTAAGGTATATTCAAGAGATACTATACAGATTTGTTTCATTGAAAAGGTAGTTTGGATAGAAAAATACTGAAAGATAAAGATAGAAAATGACGCTGGTCCCTGATTTCTGAGGATTACGGTTGCCTAGTTAACGGGTTTTGAATTTCGAGTTACTGTTAAATCTGTTTCCCTGTGGAAGTGACAATGAAGAAGGAAGATTAATTGTGGGCTGTTAAGTTTTAGGGATATGGGTTAAGTGACCTTTTCAGTAATTTCAGTGGAAAGTAATAAAGTCCTCCCCTACACTAATGCTACATGGTGAGGAAGAAAGGTGAGATATATTTTGAAGGAAAAAAATATCAAATTAAACAAAAATCTCACTTAAATATACGTGCTTACTTAGCATTAACACTTATTACTGAGCATCACTTATAAGCTGAACTCATAAGAATTACAAGAAATTATCAGAGATCTTTTGTTCGTTTCTCAAGGAAATTATAATCCAGATGAGGATAAAAAGGAAACCTATAGATATATTTAAATTAAATTATGTTTTCTTTTTGTAAAAGTTTTTCTTTTTTATCAGTCTTGCTGTTTCCCCTCCCCTTTTCTGCCGCCACACCCTATAAATCTCTCCTGTGATCCCTTCCTTGTTAGGTGATTTGCACACAATCTTCATCCCAGGCCCTGCTTCTAGCAAAACCAAGCTATGCACAAAGAGTGAATTATTAGAGTAATATTTTAAGGAAAAGTAGAGAATATGAATGGTGAAGAACATATCACACATGTAATTTCAAGCATAAATATCTCAAGAAATAAGGGTATTCATTTATTATCACACCTAAATTAATAATATCTTATTAATATCGAATATCTACTCAGCATTCAAATATCCAATGGTTTCACCATAATTATTAGTTTTTGTTTGGTTGAATCGGAGTCTCATGAAATCCACACATGTGAATGGTTGATGTTTCTTTAAGTCTCTCTTATGAATTCTGCCAAGTTGGGTTTGTGTGTGTGTGTGTATGTGTGTGTGTGATCTATCTGTTGAAGATACTGAGTTATTTGTCCTGTAAATTTCCCATAGTCTGCATTTTGTTGGTTACATTCCCCTGCTGCAGATTAATATGTCCCTCTGTAAATTGGTAGTTGTTTATAGAGGCTTGATCAGAATCAGTTTGTTTCTTCTGGCAAGACAGCTTCTTTGGGAGGTGGTGTATTCTTCTATCAGGAAATACAGAATGTCTGATTGTCTCTCTCTTTTTTAAATTAACAGTTGTTGATGATGAGTGCCAAGATTTAATAGTTCACATAAAAGTTGCAAAATGATCATTTTTAATTTTACAATGTGTTCTTTATTTACCAGATAAAAACTTCTATAAAGAGAAAATTCCTTTTATGTAATATTGGATTTATCAATTTTATAGTTTGTATCAAAAAAGCAATGTAAATGTTTGATTTTTTATTTACCAGTGTCAAAAATAATGAGCTTGTTTGATTTTATTTCCCAATGATGACCAATTTATTTTATCATTTTGTCGTCATTATGAATTCAAGTGTGTAATCATATTCAATGTCTTTCTCTCCCTAACATTTGTTATTCTTAATTAAAGTTCAAGTTGTCTCATCTTTGACCAGTGGCATCCTCTTCAATTTGACTCTCAAGTGCTTTTTTGCAGCATACTCAATTTTTGATATGACAGAAAGTTCCAAGTACATTTTCTGTTCTAGACCTAAAATCACCTGTTTCTCCAAAAAGCTCTGGCTCTGTTTCCTGGGGTCCATTTAACTTTTAACCCCTTCATGTGTTGTGCCCCATCTTCCTCAAAATTGAACATTTCCTCTTAAAGCTGTCCAGTGACCCTACTATTTTTAAGCCAGTGGCTTTTCCTTAGTCATTCTTTAGAATTTCCTTTGAAATTATTTTCGGAATTTTCTTTGAAATGTTTTCCCTTTGAAGTTTTTTGGTGTCTTTAATGTTGACACTTCTCCTTCTTTTTTTTTCTTTCCTATTCCATTCCTTTCACAGTTTTTGTTGCCTTTTCTCTTATGAGTCATTAAACATAAGCCACATATACACATAAACATCTACACACACACACACACACATACACACACACACGCACGCACTCACACACATACATATATACATAGCCGAGAGGAAATGCAATAGTAATTGCTGGCATCTCTGGGTGTTGAAGGGAGGACCCGGTTTTATGCATCATTTCTTCAACAAATATGTATTGATGTATACTCTATGTCAAGCACTTTTAGGTGCTGGGATAAATCAGTGAATAAAGCAGGCAAAGTTTGTGTCCAAGTGTCAGGAGATATAGGATAAACATAAAAAAGAACACACATGCACACCCTCCCATGTATGTGCATGTACACACACACACACACACATGAAACTGTGAAGTGCTATACAGAAAGTTACAGTTATAGAGATGAATTTCCAGTGCCCAAGAGGGCACAGTAGTTTTACAGAGCAAGCTCTAAAGGCCTCTCTGAGAAGCTGACATGTGACGGAAGTCTTGGAGGGTGAGAGGACCCACATATGCCTGTGTGGGGAAGAGCATGCCAGGGAGAGGGAGGAGCAAGTGCAAAGGCCCTGGGGAGAGTGTATGGCTAGCATGTTTTGGAAATGGCAAGGAATAGCCTGTGGCTGGAGGGAAATGGACTCAGGGAATCTGAGTGGGAGATAAGATCAGATCAGTGAGGAGGAAGGAAGGAGGGCAGGGAGGACTTTATAAACTGTGAGAATTTAGGCTTTCACTGAGTGAGTGGGAACACTTTGAGGTCGTTGAGCAGAGGAGTGATGTAATGTAACCTAACGTTGGAGGGAACTCTTGGCTGATACGTGGCAAATAGACTGTAAAGGGGCACGGGAGTAGCCAGGGGACTTGCTAGGAGGTTATTGCAATAATCTTGGCCAAAGACCGGAGCATTCTCAGTGCCGGTGGTAAGAAGGGGTGGATTTGCCTAACTGGGAACTCATTCCCTGCCAACACCTCTGGCAGGTTGCCCTCATGTGCCAGAGGGAGCTGATTACACTGTGTCTAAGAGGCATGGAATTTTAGATACATTTTATTCTTACCAATTAACCCATTCCTGCCTCTGCAAGCAAGCTACATTTTAATGAATACAAACATGTGCACCTTGGTCAGGTTTTTGAGTGGGATACCACCCTGTATTCACCCTGTAATGGCTCATGCCATGCACAAGTTATTTGCAGTCCACTGGCATTTCTCTGTTCTGATGCAGTCTCCATGTCCTACATGATAGTCAATGAATTCATCTTATCTTTCACAACTACACTCAAGATTCTTATTCATCCTTCCTCCCCCAATTCCTCAACACCTAATAACTTCTCCTGACATCTAGTCCTCCTAGTTAATATTTCCAATTTGCTTCTGTGTTGAGATTTGCATGGAGACCTGTCAAATTATTCTTTATTACTCATCCAACCATCTCGTTCTCGACTTCAGACAATATGGTTCACAATTACACAAAAGTTCATGAGTAAAGCACAAATGATATCATGAATGTCAAGGTTGTATGATGACCATTTGTTATTCAGTCTCCTTTACTGTGGTGTAAGAGTCCTGAAATTGGACCAGTTTGGCAGAAATTCTAATAAATAATTACCTGAAAAGAAACAACAAACTAATATGCGAACAAAAGGTTTTTGCCCTAAGGTGATTACTAACAGGGTGCAAAAGCATTTATTTTTACCCAGATTGAGCCCTTCTGATTCAGAATAACAAGAAAAAGATTAAGAAAAAGACTGAATTTAGGAGTTGGCATGAATACTTTCAATCTGAAGTTAGTTATCAGACATCTTAGAAAATCCATAAAGCTGATAATAAAACAAGTTACACATAGACATGTTCATATACATTCAAGGAAGTTATACCAAATATTGCTACTGAAAAGCCCGCACTCAAGAGTTTAATTTGGCCAACCTCTATAAACCCATTCTATCTCTAATGCAGACAGAATGAAAGGGAGGACCCTTGTCTACCTTAACCTCATATCTGAAGTCTGTGGATCTTGAAACTTGATTTACTCAGCTTCAGAAAATCCCAGATCCTTGCTCATTTTATTTTTCCATTTTTATGGCTACAAATATGTTAGATGGGAAAGAATGTTAAATATGGTGGTAACCAGGCCTGGGTTAGGTAGTAGAGAAGGAGGAGGATGCAGGTTACTGAGAGAGATTTGGCTGCATAGGATGATGTAGCTTTTAGCTCTGGGGAAGTACAAGAAGTCGGTCATCTCAACCTGGTATTATTCAGTCTGCCTTCTCTCTTATTGGATTCTGTTTCGTTTTGATTTGATTTGTTTTATTTTGTTTTGTTTTGAATAAAGAGGGCATCTGATGTAATCTGAGCATCATTTCTGAGGTCTTCCATAGAGGGTACTTTGTAGTTTGGAGACCTAGCCATAGGCCAGAGAAATAGCTGAGAATGATATGGCAGCAGAATAATGGTGGCCCAGAATATGGGACGAATCCCCTGATCAATGAGACTATCCTGCTAACCGCTGTGCTCCCAAGTATTAGATTATGATCTGAACAGCACATTTGCAAAGCCATGATGCCCCGTGCACTTTGCTGCATTTCTGACAGTCTATTTGTACAGTACAGAATAGCGAACATCCGTTTGGTCAAGGTGACAGCCACTCAGTTAAAATTGGCTTACTCAAAAAGTAGAAATGTATTAAAGGGATTCTTGGATTCAGAAACCAACAAATTCAAAGATTAATGTGACTTTAGGGCTTTTTCTTCAGTCCCTTCCGCTGCTTTCCATATACCTCCTTGTTCACCCCCTTCCTCTATGGAACATCTTCTTCCATTTTGGTTTGGGAAGCAGAAAACATGGCTGTAGAGGGCTCTCTTATTTCACATCTTTCACATAACTCAGGTACCCAAGGAGTTCATGCTCCAGTTCTGTGGGGCCCAAGTGCCTAAGTTTTGGTATAAAGTTGCAGTGGCTCGACTTGAGATTGATTCTTACCACTGAATCAGCTATTTGGGGTGGATCAGTACTATTTGGGGCTAGAGTATTCCTATTATCAGCCAAGTTTGGGCCATGTGCCCTCCTGGAAGACTAATCAACTCTGGCCAGGAAAAAAGATATGGCTGCTTCTGTAGCAATAATGACAATGGGGAGGAGAAATGTAATTCTTAGGAAACGAGGTGCTGGGGGCAGAATAAAATAAATGTATACCTTGTTTATCTTTCCTTTATGCCCATGTTATTACATATTATACTTCCCAGCATATTGTTCTAGACTCACGATTGTCACTGTACCCTCACTCCCCACACTTAGCCATGCTGTCCCCGTGAGTAATTGGAAATTACCATGTACAGAAAATACTGGAATAACTTAATGTCATATGTAATACAACCTATGGTTTACTCTTCTTATGCACAAAAAATAAGAATGTACTGCAAAATTTTATAATATGAACTATATCAATTAAAAGAAATAATTATCAACTTAACAGCAATTGTTTTTAGTAGACAGACAACAGACAAATAGGATTCCTTTTCAGAAAAAAATGAATAAAATAAGGATGATAAAGATTAACTTACCATTTTTGTTACTATTAGATGTATGTACTAAAATGTATGTTAGTACTCTCTAGCATATCATTATTAGCCAAACGTATCTATCTGCTAAAATTAGTTTTCCAAGTACATGCACTACAACATTATTTAAAGTTGCTTCTTTAATACAGATTCTTCCCCAAAGTAGTTTTATAGTTGCTAACCACACAGTTTTCTGAACTAGATGCTAAAACATACATAATGTGAATGGAGGCAAGAGATGGGAGTAGGCAAAATGAGGAAGAAACACAATAATTTGTTTTTACTTGGAAATGGAACTGATAGCCGGCAAGGTGACAGCAGTGGAATGTTATACCTCCACCAGTGTGAAATTGTTAAAAAACTGCTTTCTCTGTATGGAATTCTCTTCGTGCAATCAGGGAACAGCTTTTAGTAGCAATATATGTGGGTTTCACCCTGTCTATCCACACTGTTGCTGTTGTCCCATTCAGTCCCAGAACTGGCCCAGGTGTGTTTGTTTGAGGTTGAGATGTTTCCACATTATGGCTGTATTTACGGCATAGAGGAACATCCAATTTTCTATCCTGATGGAGATAAAACAAATTATACAAGAGATGGGACATAAAATTATGCAAAAGTCTCAGTCTAGTGTTGGTGACTACATGTCACCTCGGGGCAGATCCTTACTTCCAAGAAACAATAATAGATTGCTTCCCCATGGTCCCCTTAATTAAGAAAAGTCTAAAGCTTGCAAGCACCAACTGCTTTGGGGAAAAGTCTAATGAAACATTTTATAAACTAAAAAAGGACAGTTTGAATCCCGCTTCATTGACAGAGCTGGTCCCTGAGAAGGAGACAGACCAATTTGTATGAATGAGAAAAATGATAGAACACAAAACCAGAAAGGGGAATGAAGAAATCCGTACTGATTCAGGGTTAGGTCAGGGCCTGACCCTGTGTGGAAGAGGCTGGATACTGCCCAGGATGTGGCTGACAGTGAAGCCCTTTTGGAGATAGATACCCTGATACCACAGTTGGATTTGTGATTTGGTAGAGGCAATGGTTAATTTTATGTGCCTACTTTAAAGGTTATCCATATAGCTGGTAAAATATTATTTCTGGGTGTGTCTATGAGGATGTTTCCAGAAGAGATAATTCATTGAATCAGTAGACTGAGTAAAGAAGATGTACCCTCACCAATGTGGGCATCAACCAATCTATTGACACTGTAGATAGAATGAAAAATTGAGGAAGGACAAATTCTTTCTCTCCTTGAGCTGGAACATCCATCTTCTCCTGCCCTCAGACATTGGAGCTCCTGGTTCTTTGGCCTTAGGATGCTGGTACTTACACCAGAGATACCCTTCTCTTCCTCCCATGCCTCCCACACCTCCCAGGCCAAGTTCTCAGGCTATCAAACTCAGACAGAATTACACCACAGGCTTTCCGGATTCTCCAGCTTGCAGACAGCAAATCATGGGACTTTGGGAGCCTCCATAATTATATGAGCCAATTTCCATAATAAATCTCATCTATCTATCTATCTGTCTATATCCCATTGATTCTGTTTCCCTGGATAACACCAACTAGCACGGTGGACAACACATGTGTATCAACATATGGACCTTAGCTGAAGGAGTGGATCAGAGATAAGACACTTTTAAAAATACATCACTACCTGTATTGTGCAAGGACTGATTCTTAATTTTCAAGTAATAAGAAGTTAGTGAGAAAAATACATATTTGGAATAAAAGGTTAAGACTTGAACACTGTTCTATCTCTTACAAACTCATTGCAGTTTGATAGATTACTTCAACTTTTTAAGTTAACCTAACTTACAAGTTTACTGTGAGGACCCAATGGGCTGCCAAAGGACCACACATGCATCTCGATTAAAGTATTTAGTACAGTGGATTGCAAATTTTTGTTTATCAATCTCTAGGCTGTGAATTTTGTATGTATAAGGTCACACCCGATTTGTCATTGAGCTCCAAGGCATTGTGGGCCCGAAATATTGCTTCTTGAGTGAATGAAAGTGCCTTCTCAATAGTAAAGAGCACTATTCATCCATAATATACAAATTTAATTAAATCATGATCAGTTTATTAGCTGGTGGTTAAGAATGTGCTTGTCAAAACTGCTGAGCCTCAGGGCATCATTATGAACATTTGATATTTCTGTGCTGTTGACTCTTGCTTGCACTAGATAATAAGAGTTTTATGGGATAGAATGATGGATGAACCAAATTTCATGGTTTGTTTTACAAAAGAGTAAACCTTAATTTTTCTGTTTTGAGGGGAAAATGGATATAAAAAAACATAGTTCAAACATGTAATGTTCCTCTTGGGGAAAATTATCAAACTTTGCTTTTAAAACTTAAATGTATATCAAAGTGATTATTCTTCGAACATAAAATTATCAAGGATAATGTATTTAGAAAATTTGATACATTTCTCCCAAACTTCCCAGCCTTGTTCATGATACCATCAGTCTAGCAACACTCAAAACCTCTGCCTTCTGAAATCCTCATCTTTTACCCATTTTTTCAAATCTATCTATTTCTGTACCCAGTTGAGTTAGCCTACTTTCAGGCTTTTTGTTGTGTAAGATAGCAGGAGTCAATTTGTTTTAATTTCCCTCCTTTCCTCCTTTTTACCTACCTTCCTTCCTTGCTTCTTTTATTTCTTCTTCTCTTGACACTAAAAGCATCTTACGTGTTGCTTTCAGTAATTTTGCATAAATCAATACACATTTACCAAGTCCCTTCTCTAAGCCTCCCTTACCCCTCTGTGTCATATTAAGTATTCTGGAAAGACAAAGACGTAACAAAAAAAGATTTCTTACCTTACTATGTTAATCCTTCTTTCATATGACCAAAGTTCAACTTTTGCCTTTAATGAGTTGTGTGCGTGTGCGTGAGATGACCCCTTTTCAGTTCCTTTTCATTTCATTGCAATCCTTGAAAGTCTGGTAAGTCTGGTGAATCGCATTCCCATGTAAAGATAAGGAGCCCGAGACCAGGATGCTTTAAGTGTCTTGCCTAAAGCCACGATGACAATTAATGGTAGATTTGAAAGTGATGCCAAAACACATTGTCTTCCATGATTTTAATGCTTAAGGAATTAGATTTGAGGTGGCTCGACATAAAAATCAAAACTGAGAATAGGTTTGAAGATGTTTTGTATTTTTAGAGCAACATCCAGCTGTTGTTATCATTACTATTACTGCAGCCCTTATTAAACTTCCACTTCTCCAATCCAAGATATCAGTTGTGCAACACAATTTAACTATGTGCATTAAACTCCATGTTTCATACATTAATACACATTCCTTATCCCAGTCTTTTCCCCCAGACTGTGTACTCCTGCTCGCTACCTGCTATGGTCTCTACTTTTGGACCATTAAGTCACTGGCAGAGGTAGATTTTTAATCAATTGATTAAAAATTGTTGATTAGCTGTTCGAACCAAAAATATCTGCTTGGATAAAAACTTCCCCCATGTCACACAGCTATCACATGTTGTAAAAGAGCCAGGATAGACTGCAATGAACACTACGTTTTCTTTTGCAGAGAATAAAACATAGGTATTTATAACAAAAATCATCTCCTCACACAATGATGACATATATTTGCAGATGTTGATTTTTGTTAAGACTCACTCTACCACATGCTCAAACACAAACCTTAAACATGCGTATGTGGCATAATGCAGAAATTAAGGTCTCAGAAGGAAATGCGTGATGATGTGTGGGTACAATTTCCCCCCTTTCCTTCTATTGCCCATCTAGTTCCTCCTCATTACTCAGTTAAATTTCTGTTCCTCTGTAAAGCCTCCCTTGACCCACCTAAACTAGGTCATGTCCACAGATCAAATCCATATAATATATTGTCACACCATGACACTGATCATACTTTATTGAATTTTTTTTTATTTACTGCTTATTTTTGCTGGTAAACTTTAAGCTTTTAAAAGACACAGGATGTATTTATCCTTTTTTGCTATTGTCACCCAGTGGGTAGCCTAGTTTTTGAAACATAATAGGTACTCCAAAAAAAATCTTTGGAATGAATGGAGAGGAAGTGGAGAAGCAAACACCATTTTACCCTCTTCGTGCAATTAACCACACCACCAAAACCAAACACGCTGGAATACACATGCACATGAACACACACATAAACACTCACAGATACACAAATGACAAAGGCAACAGATAATGCACATGAGATTCATTAAAGGCCAAAGCTGGCCTTTGCTGACTGTATTAGTCTGCTAGGCAGCCATAACAAAATATCACAGACCAGACTGCTTAAAGAACAGAAATTAAGGTTCAAGACGAACATGCCAGCAGGGTTGGTTTTTCTTAAGGTCTCTGTCTTTAGCTCGCAGATGGCAAATTTCTTAATGGGTCCTAACACAGCATTTCCCCAGGGTTCATGAATCCTTGGTGTCTCTCTCTTCTTAGAAGGACACTGGTTATATTGGGTTAGAGCCCCTCCCTCATGACTTTATTTAATCTTAATTACCTCCTTTAAAAGTCCTATCTCAAAATACAGTCACAGTGGGAATTAGGGGCCCCCTTAATCAGCATGAATTTTGGAAGGACATCATTCAGCCCGTAACAGTAATGACTCATTCTATTCCTGATGTCCGCATGTTTAAAATATGAATGCATAGCAAATTTTGACATAATCGTGGTTGAAGAATAGGATGCTGCTTATACAAACATGCACTGAAAATATCAATATCATAGACTCTCTCTAGAATTATTTCCCATGGATGTACTACAGAGAGTTGGAAAAGTCAATGCACAAGGATTTGTAATCCAAGACTCTATTTATTGAGAAAATCCCTCACACTTTATTGGCATGGCACTATATTTGCTGTAATTGCCTAATATCAGCTTAAATATCCTTAATTGCTTTAGCTACCCTCTTTCCACTGACAAAATTGTGACATGATTGTAAAATGCCAAGCATGAACAGCAGGAAGAAAAAAGTTTGCTAAGCAAAGAATGGGCTATTTTACTTGTAAAATGAAACATTTATTGGTTCTACCCATTCTGCATTTTAAACATATACATACAGAGAAATAAATTTATAGAATAAGAGAAAATCCTTGTTCATGTAGGATGGCTATGCTATATTGGGTTCCCTAGATTTTTCTCTAATCGGGTTATGGATGGATTTAACACTTATGCTCATATCGCATAATAATATTTATTATTTTTTGTGAATTTTTTTCTATGAGCCAAGCACATTCTTTTTTCAGAAACTCCATAGAAGAGATACTAATATTGTTCCCATTTTGCAGATTAATAATTTAAGTTTAAGTACTTTAAAGAGTTTCCCTGAGTTAGACGGCTGGCATGTGAAGGATCTGGGACATAAATGCAGCTTCCTCAGACTCCAGAGCCCAGGCTTGGAATCCCTCCTGCTGCACACTTCTCAGTTCCCCACACATTGCCTTTTCTCCTCGTCTCACTCTTATAAAACCTTTTGTTTGTTTATTTTTTTAAAATTAAATTCCCTAATGTTTTCCTCCCAATGATTAAAAGAATTAAAGGGAATCAGAAAAGCCTCTTTTTATTTTTATATCGTAAGAGAGGTAAATTCTCTAAGTCTACTATATAACATGTCTAACATTTTCTAAATCTAGGTAGCAGAATTTATGTGGGTAGAAACAAACTTTCCTTTTTGTTCATTCAGCTTAATCTGAGTAATGCAGACACAAGGGAGAGACTTAATAAACACACGTAGTGATTGATCCAAAATCCTGAAGTTAAAGTCAATCAGTTGGTATGTTTTCAGTTTGGGGGTATCAGAAAACCTGACCATAATTTACTTAAACAGTCAGCAACTTAGTTTCTCATACAAAAATGTATTCTGGAAGGTGGATTATTTTAGGATCATAGCCCAGTGATGTTGTATTTGCAATGTGACTACAGCATCCCCAAGTACCACACTATGAACATTGATATCCAAAGTCAGGAGGGATATGTCCCACTCTTAGTAGTAGAGGAAAGAAATTTTCATATTATCATTTCCCCACCCTAGAAAAATGCTTCTTTATATTTGTGTCCAGTATTGTGTCCAATTCTGCCTAAACCAATTATTATAATTGAATTGGACTTAATGGGATTGGTCCCCTAGTCCAATTATTGTTAATATATTCATTACCCATGGCTGAAAGATCCCATAAAATAAATGGTTGCCCAATTCCTGAATAAACTCAGTGTTCTAATAGCAAGGAAAAGGTAAATAATGTCTACTGAGTAGGTAGTGTCTGACAATAAGAAAGATATTCTGAGAGTCAAGTAAAATATTCTGTCAACATTACGCACTCAAATTCAAATGTAATTTTAAGTTCAAAACATGGCTAATGTTATTTTATCTTTAAATTTTCCACTTTTTTCAGCAGATCAAGATTTTATGCTAACTCCAAACATATTATCACTGAGTTTATTAACCCAATATAGGTGTTAAAATATTTCCAATGGGAGTAAAAATTTCCCACAAATGTTCAGCTATTAGTTCACTTTCTTTTTAAATCACAAATGGGTCCCACTATTGGGTTACTGGTTTTAAAATATTATTTTTATTTATCCTATTTAACTTTAAACTAGTTGCACAGGTATCAGGTAGTCAATACCAAATCGAAAAATATTCACTCTTGAGTATTAGAACATGTGGATAATTTTAGGCAAGAGCCTAATTAGAGTTAAAAATGGATTCTCCTCACTCTCCAACAGACTGGCAGACATTAAGCAAATTTGACTGAGGATGATATTTTTATGTTTAAGGAAAATATTATTTGTTTAATGTGAATTCAAGTATGATTACATGTCATAAACATGTACAGAGAAACTCCACAAAAGAAACATTATTATAAATATGAAGAAAAGTCAGAAACTAAAATAAATGATCTTACTTTCTAGCTCCAAATTTCATCATTTTCTGAGTTGATTTCTAAGAGAATGCACTATAAAAGTCTCCAGGATGTATGCTTTTTGAGAATTTGTGTTATGATCTCCACCTCTCGGAACCAGGAATCTGAATGATCGGTGCTAATGTGTGCACGGAATCAGGGAGTCCTCGGCTCTTCAGAACCACTGGCACGAACCATGGGACGATGTGTGGAAAGAAAAACCTGATCCGAAGCTCAGAGGAAGCTGAGCTGTGTTGTGGCTCCTGCAGGGCCCAGTTAGCGACAGTGAGAAGCACACAGGTGTGGCCTCAGAGCTCCCTGAGTCTGCGAGCCGGGAGTGAGCAGGCCACTGTGCTTTAATGAGCTGTTTTCTCCCTGCCCTTCTTGTCTCAGTACATCTTTATCTCCTCAGCTACCCGGAGTTGTAACAATAATCTCTATTGTAAAGTGAAGGGTTAGGTGAGAAAATCACCTGAACTACTTGAGCGAAGTGTCTCGACTTTATCTGCATTTTCCAGAGATAGTGAGAGGGGAAAAAAAAATGAGGAATTGAAAGAATATCTGTAGAAATACTAACTTCAGTCCTTTGCCTCAGTTTTCTGTGGAGACCAAAGGCCTACCCTTAGAAGTATGTCCTACTGATCTTCATTAGCCTTTGCAAAACCATAAAATAAAATAAAAACAATAAACACATACACAGATATGCATGCACTGTATGTAACAATAAATGATAATAAAATACACACATGCCCAATGCACAACAGAGATAATAAGTAAAAATGTACAGTAGTACCCCCCCCCCTTATTCGAACTTTCATTTCCACAGTTTCAGTTACCTGCAGTCAACCACGGTCTGAAAATATTAGATGGAAAATTCCAGAAATAGACAATTTCCAGGTTTTAAATCGCATGCCTTTCAGCGTAGTGGGATGAAATCTCCCACCATCCCGCTCCATCCTGTGCCTTTTCCCAGCGTAGCCAGACTGTACCTGTGAGTCACAGCCTGTGGGGCAACGCGGAGCCATCTGGGTCCTCCGATCGCCAGATCACAGGGAGAAGAAGGGCGACTTCAGTGCAGTAAGATATTTTGAGAGAGAGCGAGAGAGGGAGAAACTGCATTGACAAAACTTTTATCACAGTACAGGCAGTCCCTGGGTTACAAATGACCAGGCTTACAGTGTCCTGTACTTACAAACGGGCTCCCAAGGTTCCCCATAAGGATAAATTAGAGTTAAATAATTAAATAAATAATTCAGGAACTAGTTTCTTCCATGCGTGTCAACAAACCCCCGTGGCCTAAGTGGTGCGTGGGCGCATCTTTATGCTGGCTGCTGGTCTCATTGTTTATGGTCGAGTACGCACAATGTCACTTTCCTCTTAACTTTGTCATTCAATTTTGTGAGTCTGTGTTTACCCTGATGACCCTGTCTCCAAAGTGAAAGTTGCCTTCAAGTCCAGGTGAGCCTGCAGCGAAGGGAAAGGTGATTACAATGGAAACAATAGCAGGAACAATTAAGCATGGGGAGAAAGGCCAGGCAGCTTCATTCACCGGAAGGCATCATGCTTCAGTCCTAGACTACGGAGCAATTATAAAGGATAAAGTGAGAATAATGGAACATGTGAAAGGCAATGCTCCAATGAAAGCATCAGTTATTATTATGTGGAGTAGTGGATTAATTATTGAAATGGAAAGGTTATTATTGATTTGGTTAAAAGATCAAGATAAGCCTAACATTCCTATTAGTGTCATGTTGATGGAGCATTAGGTGAGTGTTAACTTTAATAATTCTTTATTGAAATTTTTCCTATCTATCTAAACTTTTTGTATGAGTTTGTTTTTATGTTCTGTTCATTTGAATTAAAAGAGCACAATAGTTTCTGTAACATTTTTACAGTACTGGAGTATTATTATATCAGTATTAGACTGTGTTATTATTATCACATATGAGCCATTATAGTGTTGTTATTATTATTATTACCATATATGGACTGTTTCTCAGAGATCTGAATTATATACAAATCCTACCTAAAGACATTCTCAGGAACATATCTCACCCATAACCCAGGGACTGCCTGTATATTGTTATAATTTTTCTACTTTATTAGTAATTTCTGTTATTAATCTCTTATTGTACATAATCCATAAATTAAACTTTATCATAGATATGTATGTATAAAAAGCATAGTATATATAGGGTTTGATACTACCTGCAGTTTCAGGCATCCATCAGGGGTCTTAGAAGGTATCCACCATGGATAAGGGAGAACTAATGTATCAAAGTGCCTGAGATCTTTGTGCAATGTTAAGATTTTGGATCAACGTGTCATATATCAAGTGAAAAACTTTCCAGGATTGGCTGACTGACAATAGAGGGATAGGTGTTTGAGGAGAAAGGACAATACTCATAATAGAAAAATAAACCAAAACAATGGAATCCAGTGTGGCAGGACCCTCTTAATCCCAGAACCTCACTTCCTTAGATCTCTCTTGTAATATTACAAGTAAAAACTGTTAGTTTCATTGTTTCCCCCAAATGGACCACCTACTATAACGCAAGATAATCCTTGTAGCACAGATGACCTGATTTCTAGTTTTGGTAATTACTGATGTGTTTTGGTGTGTATTTGGAAAAATATAACTCTGGTACCAACATGACATGACATTATTCCTTAGGAGGAGACAAAATTAGGAAGTATACCATATGACAAAATATGTGAAAGCAGTATGTAAATGACAAATTTAGGAAGCACTGAGATACAGTAATGGGAAGGGCTAGTGATTTTAAGCAGAGAAGTATCACAATTTTCTTTTACTTTTTTTTTTTAATATTAATGACCTATTTTGCCTTCTTTACAAGTGGTTTCCCTCCCTCTAGCCTGCATATTAGAACCAGGTCTCTCTACTATTAACCCTGATTTTATGCCATTTTATTTATCACCACCATCATCAAAATAGCTCCAATTTTCAAGTGCTTACCATGTGCAAGGCACTTTATCAAACACTTTATATGATCTCTTCCGCTGAATCCTTAAAACAACTCTGTGGTAGACACTATAATTATTCCCATTTTCCAAATGAGAAAAGTGAAGCTTAGAGATGCTTTCTCTTAAGCTGATTCCTCTTAGAAGGCTATTTTGTCTTCTGAAATTTTCACCTCCCTACAACTATGTCTCTTATATGTTAATAATACAAATAAGAGTATAATAATAATAATAACAAATGCTGACTGCACACTATGTTTAGGACACTGGTTTAAATGGTTATAAAGATTGCCTTATTCCATACTCTTGAGAACCCCTAAAGTAGATGCGAATATTATCTTTGCTTTACAGATGAGGGAATCAAAGTGGAACCAGGTTAAACAACTTCTCCAGTGTTACATAGCTGTGGATTAGAAGAGCTAGGGTTTGACTGCAGGCAGCCTGATCTCTGAACATATTCTCAAGGAGAGATGTTTGCACTGACCTTCATTCATGGCTGTGGGGTGGACCGAAGAGTGCACTGGAGTCGGGGAAGATCAGTTACACTCTCCTTTGGACTCTTGCCATGAGAGCCTAGGCAGGGTCTTTCAACTTTGGAATCCTGTTTCTGTCCCATGTTTTCATTACATGTGCTGGGTTTACTTGTAGGAAAAAGGGAACAAGGAAAAAGAGACAAGAGAGGAATAGAGATGAAGAGAAAAATAGGAGAGGAAAAGAGAGAGTTGAAGAAAAGAAAATTAAATCCATCTTACTCTCCACTTATGCCTGAAGTCCTGAATAAATTTGGAGACTCATAAATTAAAGAATTTTTCAAAGAGCTTCATGGCTAAGTTGACCTCAGTGTTCTCAGACATTCTAAAGCAATGGTAGGCTCTGTCACACCACCTCTAAAGACAAATCTGCTTAATGAACTGAACTCTTCAATTACTAAATAGCTAGGAGCCAAATTATGTTCACAATGTCCTTTAAAAAACCCTCCATTCTCAGATGCAGCAATCAGTTTGATCCTATGAATGTAAACAAGAACTGACATGATTAAACTCTCTCACATCAAAATTATCAGTGGAGTACTAAAGGGATACAGTTTTTTTGCAAAGTTGTTTTCCAAAGTCTTATTTGTCCAAACTACTTAAAATTCTATCCCTAAAAATTTCTATATCGCCTTTTTATGGTAAGAAAATCCAAATGATTCATAACGTAAGTGTGTGATCAATTTAACATGCTAATAGAAAATAATACCTGGTTTAAAAATTTCAGAGATTAAGGATAGCAACCCAAATCATTTGTAGATGCATTCTTTACATAGTCACATGTGGGCACTTCCACACTCTGCTTTCACAATTTAGCAAAGAAACACTGGCTTTTCCATTCAAACAAAATTCCTCTTTAGCAAATCAACCAGTAATGCAATGAAAAAGCTCCACTTTTTCAGTTAGGCAATTTCTTCTATATTCCATGACAAATGAGATGTGATGTAAGTGATGTCTCTTAAAACTATTAAATACACAAAAGTATAGTGATAACAGCTGATGCAATTTATTAAAAATAAACTATACTGCTTTTAGTCATTAGGAAATGGCATTATCAGCTGACAAAACAGAATGCAACTTCTTTCATCTAAGGCTTCAGGCAACCTGACTATAATTTACCTTAGGCTGGTTGAAAATAGCTGTTCTGGAAAATCTGACTAGTACAATTGCTTAAAGTGTATATATTGCATGCAGAAGTCCTAAGGAATTGATGATATATTAATTGTATAGCAAATGCACATTAATCTTTTAGAAAACTAATAATAACTTGGTACAGAAAAATAGACATTACAGTATTTATAGCAAGTAGCATGATAATAGTGAGAGCTGACAGAAAGGAAACCAGATTCTCTGTTATCCAATGCTTTTCCTGACTTAAATTTTACAACTCAAAGAGGAAGATGAAATTAATAACCCCATTTTAAAGATGATAAAACTGAGGCTAAGAGAATTCATGATTTTTACCCTATATCATCCAGCTAATAGGTAACAGAGCCAGGATCACAATCCAAGTCTGTCTATTAGCAGGGTCTGTTCTTTGAATTGGTAAATTTTGACTTTCTACCAGCACCACGACAGGTATAGTGAGGATGCAGATAATGGAAAATATGATATCTTTATAGATTTTGCATCAACGATAGCCAAATCCAAGTTACACACATGAAAAATGCAAGAAAATATAAGATTTGCCTTTAATTAGGTGTCAATATGAGAGGGCACAAAAGGAAAAAAGCGGTGAAGTTCAATAAGAAAAGCCTGGCGACATTTCCCTCCTCTCTGTCTGGGAGATGAGTGGCATTCTGGACAGATGGAAAATGCAGGGAAGATGTTGCTGACTAAGGAAAGGTCCTGAAAGGAAGTATTAATATAAAACCAAATGCACATTTGTATCACCCCTTAGGGGTAAAAGAACATCTCTGTGTGCATTATTTTATCTAATCTTCACTCAATTTCCACAGGGTAGATGAGCTGGAGATTATCATTTCGATTTTATTTATTTATTTTTTGTTTTTTTAAAATTTCAGAATATTATGGATAACACTTTGAGGCTAAGGGAGGCCCAATTAGTGGAAGAGCCTGGACTGAAACTGAACTTCTCTGCTGAGCAGTGGACTTTCTAGTATATTAGCCTCCGAGGTGGTAGAGTAAGCATGTTATGGTGAGACGTGGGCGGGTGGATAAGGTAAGAAGATCAAAGTTTTTTTTTTTTTTTATGGAAATAGAGGGAGATAAATATGGATATTCAAATGTAGCCAGATAATGAAAGGTTTTACAGACTGTACACAGAGTTCAAATGTGCTTGCAGTGGCAAGAGGGAAACTGTGATTCATTGAGGATAGGAGACAATATCCCTTACTGACCTTTGGAGTCATGCAAACCTGGGATTAATACAAGTAGCTATTTAACTTCTCCCACCTGGAGTTGCCTTTTCTTTAAAGTGAGAATATTAATGCCTCCATCACCAGAGTTTTTATGGTGAAAATAAAGGCAACATTCGATAATATATGTGAGATGCACATAGCAAACTCTCCATAAAAAACAATGATTGTGATTATAATTATAAATAAAATGAAATAAAAACTGTTTGAATTTGGTTAACCTGGAAGCAATACATAAAAGCAGAGAACAATGAATCCTTTAGACAAGGGGTATAAAAAATAATGTGACATCATTTTAACATATAAAATTCTACTGCCCCCCATAAAATCCTTTGCTGGTTTTCCAATTATACTTGGAATAAAATTCAAACTCTATGGCCTTTCCTACAAACACCTGCATAGTGAGCCTACTGAATTCTCCTCTAGGATTATGTCTTGAGGCTTTCTTCTTGCTCTCGAATCTCCCGCTACACTGGGATTCTTTTATTTCCTGATAGTCAGTTTACCAAGAATGTTCTTCGGCCAGCTCCTCACCTGGTCTCAACTTAAAGGTTACCGCTCTGACTCGGGTAGGGCAAAGGCAATATACGTAACCTAAACATTTGTACCCCTGTAATATGCTGAAATAAATAAAAAAATAAAAATAAAAAATAAAATATCTTGGGATTTTCTGAAACTAAAGGGGGAAAAAAGACTTCCCTGACTTTTAGTCCTCTAACATCTCATTAATTATTAATTTTAAAAAATTATGTATGTGTTTGTATTTAAGCAATTGAATTATTGGCAAGGAAGCAGAGAAGTATAATATGAATTAACATGAGTTGAGGTTCTCTGAAATATAGTGCTCTGGACAATAGAAAGGAGAAAAATATGAAGACCCTGTACAGAAAGATTTCCAGCCTGCCGAGGGTAATGATCCATTTATATAACATTTCAAGATATCAGTACAAGAGATGCCAGACATGGTAAGAGTGATTAATTGCCAAATTAAGGGGAAGAAAAAAATTCTCTAAGTGTTAGAGTTGAAGAGGGCAGGAGGGTGTTGACTATTCCAAGAGCGGTAGAATAAACCATCAAGGGATTTACCATTTAGAAACATTAGAGGTCTAAAGACTGCTGCAATTGTTCTGTAAGCTGAAATAAGCACCTCTGCTTTAAGCTCTTCAAGCCTGTGGATTAATAGTGTGTGGGCATGTGCATGCATGTGTGTGAGAGTATATATCTCTTTCCTGTTCTTTTGTGTGTGTTTTTGTGTATCTGTGGTTTGTTTTGTTTGTTTTTGGTGAGTATGAGCAGAGCATATGACAATGGACTCAGTATGAGCAGAGCATATGACAATGGACTCAGAGTTTTGAAAGCAACAGGAATTTTGCCACTCGATGGTTGTCATTTCATTTCATGTGGCATCAGCCTTACATCCCAGGACTCTGTCAAAGCAACATTATTACAGTATCGTATCAAGAGTTAGACTGTCAGAGGGCTTCTATGTCCACCTACGACTCTCCCTTACAAATAATTCATTTGTTGAACAAGATAATTACATTAAACCCCAAACAAATTTTAAAATGCTTGCAAATGAAGTCAAACAATTCTCTGATCCTATATGATATGCCAAGAGACATCTAGTTAGTTTCTTGCATATTTTCATTAGAGAGATGATGCTCTATTTAAGTCTTGTAAAAGGTGAATATGAAATAAACCTGACATGTTCATACTACTTAAGAGATGTAATAGACCTGAATGTCTTTGTGAAATTTAAGAAAAATTTTCTCTAAAGTTAAAGAGATAGTGGTTTGCTTAACGAACTTCAACAGCTGTATTTTTTTCATTTTTGACAAGAATTATGAATGTCGACCACAAGTGCCCTACTGTGCCCATGGATATGCCGTCACTGAAAAATAGTAAACACATAACCAATTGAATAGTGAGGGAAAAAATGCATCTAGGAGTGTAATAATAAAAGAATACTGAAATCTGAAAGCTTTTAGAAGATCCATGAAATAAAGAGCAAGTATAATCTTGAAACTCCATCTACTAGGGATTTTTTTCTTAGTCAACCATGAGCACTGGCTTTTGGAGATTATCAAGGTAGGAGCAGATCTAGAACTAGGACGTCCAAGTCAAGATCACACAGACAAAGGGAAGTTGCCAGACCCTGATGCATCTAGGATCTATCACTTCTTTAAATAGACCTGACCACCTAGTCTAAACCAGAAACGTGATTTATGCCCAGCTGTCTCCATCATATCACATTATTCCTTCTGCTATTTATTATATTTTGAAATTACATTTTTATATATTTGCTTATTTGATTATGGTCTCTGCATTCCCTCCAGCATGGATGCAGTGAGATCATGGACTTTGCTGGTCTTGTTCATGTATAAATCCTTAACTCCTAAAATAGTATCTGACACATAGTAGGCTCTAAGTAAAAATTTACAGTGATTGACATGAAAACAAGATAAGGGAACACAAACAAGATAGAAAGGCTACAGCTTTATAACATGTTAATTATCTGCTCAAGATTTATTTGTTTTGGGTTTTTTTGTTGTTGTTGTTTCTGTAGCTTAAAACATTATGTAATGTAACTATAGTAAAACATAGTGATTAAACATTTAAAATAAACAAAATGTTGCATTCATTCATTAAATGCTTTTGTTGATTATCTTATTTCATTATAATTATAGCACTGCTTCCTTAAATCAGAATTAGATGGAATAATGGTGAATACCAACATAGTTTTATCCTTGGAGGGAAAGCGATCTTTTTATTTTACTATCATTGATTTGTACATTGTAGTCTTTGTTCATTTTCTTGAGTGGTTAGTGCCTATCATTGTCCTTGAGGGTTCTATAAAAGATGTAGGTCCTTCCTTCTAGCAACTCAACATTTAGTAGGCAGAAAGGTAAGGGAACCAACATACACCAGTGCAATACGGCGATGGCAATCAAATTGTGCACAGTGAACTGTGAGAGCACAAACAAGCAGATGCCAACCTTGTGGAGGTGGTCAGGGAAGGCTCATCAGTGAAGGATGGAGAGGAGAAGGTAGAGGTTACGTTAGGCTGAAGGAGTCATTTGTATGGCAAACGGGGAAATTCAAGTGGTTGGTATATATTTGGATGGGTTATATTTAGGAATGATTGGACATAAGTTTGGAGGAACAGGCAAGAGTCATATCACAGAAGACTTTCATACCATTCACACTATAGGTAATGCACATTAAAAATCTACCTGCCATCCAATATGACTGAAGCTGTAAGGATAGTCCCATTATACTACATGAAAGCATTAGTTTGTAAGAAGATCAGCTGGATAAGTGAGAAGCAGGGCACCTCTGGGTAACAGTGGCTCTAGGGGCAAGAGAGCCACTGTATCAGTCAGGATTTTCCAGAGAAACAGAAAAGTAGGAAAAAAGATAGATAGATAGATATTAAAGGTATCGGAGGCGGAGAAGTACCACAATCTGCCATCTGTAAGCTAGAGACCCAGTAAAGCTTCTGGTGTGATTCAGTCTGAGTCCAAAGAGCTGAGATCCAAGAGGGCCAATGTTGGAGAACAAGAGAAAATGATTGTCCCAGCTCAAGAAGAGAGAGTGAATTTTCCCTTCCTCCACCTTTTTGTTCTACTTGGGCCCTCAAAGAATTGGATTATGCCCACTCATGTTAGATGGATCTTCTTTATTCAGATTACTTATTCAAGTGTTAATTTCTTTGGGAGATACCCTCACAAACACACCCAGAAATAATGTTTTACCAGCTATCTAGTCACCCTGACCCAGTTAAGTAGACACATAAAATTAACCATCACTGTTCCCACTTTTACAGATTCAGAATTTTAATTTGTTTAGTTCATCCAGAGTTTTAGTTAGCTTAGAAAGACAAAATTCATAAGAGACAGACACTGTTATGTCCAAGTGTAAAAGAATACTTACATCAACTTGTTAGTCCATTTCCTCTTGGATAACAGGCTAGAAACTGAACAAGAATAGGATAATCTTATTGATAAAGACATCAAAATCAGTTATGATAATAAACCTATTCAACGGTGGAGGAAAAAATAGAAAATTAATTATATGCATGGTCAGAGTTATTCAAGAGGGCTAAAAATAAATGTATGTATGATATACTTTGAATATCCTTTTCTAAATTCTGTGTTATGCAATTCTAAAAGAAATAGTCTTTCTTCAGATTATAGTAAATTTGATTGGGCTTAGAGTACTTATGTATGAAGATATATTTTTTCCAAATAGTTTTCAGATGATAAATATAGTATAGGCCTTATAAAATATTTACTAAAAATTAAAATATGTTGGTAAAATCATATTTATCCAAACAGTTAAATGTAAACTCTACTGATATTTTATTGGAAATCATTTCATCTTTTTATACACATAGTTTACACGTGAACATATATTGTTTTATAAACCTATTGTTGATTTAGTGATAAGTCATTGGCATCTATTAGTTGCATTAACTACTGTGTCTCATGCTTTTTGTAATGCTCTACCCATACTTTATGTATTCAAAGTGCTTTGATGGAAATTAAGAATATATATGCCATCATTTCCTTTAATTATGAATATTATTAGAAGAGATATCTTTGCATCTGTATGTTTCCTCTTTACTTATTTTTATCATAGAATAAATTCCTAGAAGTGGAATTTGTGTGTTAAAGGCATTCATCTTCTGATATTACCTTCTAGAATTTGTCTTTTAAGCAGCAATATTACCATACTCTCATTAAAATTATATTAATATTTGTCAATGCTTGTTACTTTGATAGGCAAAAGATATTTCATATATATGCATGTATATAATCTTTTATTACTATTGAGGCTGAATACCTCTTGTTTTTACTAATCCTTTGCTTTTAATTTTTAACTGTATCTTGATCTTACTTTTCCATACTTATATTGCTAGCTTTTGTTATTTTATTAGTGATTTGTTGAAGTCTGTTAACACAACTGATATTGAACACTGCCATGTGCCAAACAGTTTTCTAGGCCTCTAAAATATAGTAGTGAGGGGAAAAGACAAAACATTATCACCAACAACAAAAATAAATGCATACATATATACATATATGATACAGATACACACAGTCTGTTTCTTCTCAATGAAAGTCAGACATATAAAGAATATTTTTCCCAACCTTTCTAGTGGTACATTATAAACCATTTCTAGAGATTCCCAAACACCCACAGGGTACATTTGAAGAAAACGTGGATACTGAGGCCAAGTTTACCTTTGCCCACCTCTAAGTATACCTTTATCATCATGAAAGTAAGGATCAAGATTGTGCTATAAACTAGGAGGGCCGGCACCAGGAATATCAGGACAGGAGTCATGAAGATAAAGGAGTTTGCTTGTCTTTGTTGTGCATGCCCTGTTCTATTTTAATCTAACTTGTAAAAATGAGAACTTGTTTACTAACACACAATAAAAAAGAAAGATAAAAGAATCTTAGCCCTAATACTCTAACAAGTTAGGAACTGGAGAAATAGTAAAGCCTGTGTAGACAAAAATCTTAGCTTACCTTATCCTATATATGCTTTCCAGGTAAACATAATAAATGGCTTTGCTACAGTAATAACTAACCGAAGTTTCTATCAAGGTACTCTTTAGACGTTCACCACAAATTTAATTTGAATCTTTTATGCTCATAAAGCTTCAGTATCTACTTTTCCCACCCCGTATTTTTATTTTATTTTTGATTGCTTCTGCCCTGGCTCTTTCAAACTAGACCTAAATTGAAAGTGTCAGAATATTATATCAAAAGCCATTTAGATTGTTTTTGAATGGAGTGCAGATAAGTATCCAAACTTTTTTGAGTGCTTGGTCTAGTCCATTATGTCTTTCAATGTGCCTTCAGGAAGCAGTTCCTGGGTTGTGGCAAATGCTTCTCATTGCTGTAACTTGCAAATGAGTTTGAACACCTACAGGTACAGGACAATTGATAACTTTAAGGATAAACGTGAAGAATTCCAAATAAACTGCTCGGACTGTAATTATCAAGGCTGATATTTGGTGGCTTCTCAGCCCCAGTCCCTGATGAGTGATGTGCCATGTCTGTTCAAGACCAGTATCATTTTATGAGAAAGTCTTTGAAAATTAATCTCATAGCAAAGTCAATGTTGCATTATTGTGTAGATTTTTATCATGTATTCAAAAGTACTAGAAAAGATTTTTTTATTGATTGAAAACAAGTGAAACTGAAAACTCTTCTTTAGAATTATTAGTGTTTGCTATTCCTGTTCAAATAGAGTAAATTGACTCAGCCTCTCTTGTGCCTAATTCAGGCAATCTTTTTTAATTGAGTCATTTACATATATTGACTATCTTGTGAGTAATTTTTACATTTACATAATACTTCCCAGAGCTTCAGATGCTTTGCAAATATTACATTCTTTAAAGGTCATTAATCTTTTTTTTTAAAGAAGAATAGAATTTATAATAAGGATATTGAAGGTCACTAATCTTGAGAAAGAAGGTGATGTCAGCAAGATGGCTAACTAAAGGTGCCTAATGCTCATCTCTCCCGCAAAAGACCAAAACAACAAATAAACAACTCCATTGTGACTAGAGTGTCTGAAGGAAAACACTGAAGTACAGCATGGGAGTGGTGGAGACCTTGTGGAACACAAAGACTCAGAGTGACCACAGAGAGAAAGAAACAAAACACCCTGCCGCTGCAACACTGAATCAGCCCAGAACTAGGAAGGATAGTCCCTTGTGAGGGGAAAGTAAGCAGGAACCCCCCAGAAATGCCCATTGACACTGTAGACACCCACAGTCTTTGCTGCTGGAGAATCCGGCAGTCCTCACAGGCCTTGTGAACAGATTGGGGAGCTACTAGGTCATAGCCACAGCTACAGATGCTTTGCTCCAGAGAAGGATCCCACATTGTTCCCCTCTTCTCTGTGACCCAAACAGCTTCTGCTATATGGTGCCATCTTATAAACAGAGCCACTGAAGAGTGTGTTCTTTCCCAGGGGCCAGAAGCCACTGCATCTCCTGATCACTGAGGCCCCACCACTATTACACCATGCTCACGTATTTGGAGATATAGGGAATGCGTCAGATCTATTTAAATCTTGGGGAAGATTTATTCTCTTCTTAGATGTGTAGGGGTGTGTGTGCGTGTGTATGTGTGTGTCTGAAAGTAGATCCCTAATGCACAAACATGAATGCCATGATAGTCTCTAAAAAATACCATCAAACATCTTCTCTACCATGGGACACTAAAGGGCTTCACAGTTTAATCATGTTATCGAGGTTTGAATTTACATCACACTTCTATGCAATTGTTATGTAGCTTTGAAATTTCTCTATTTCACGTTTATCATAAATCCTGAACTAAGTCATCAACCCACAAAATTCAGTCATAATACTTTTAAGATGTCCACTTCTGAAGTAATAAAATATTTTCTTACATTGTTTGGAAACTGATTCTGAAAACATTGTTCCAAGATGGGTTTCCCAAAGAGCTTGAGAATTGGAGAACACCCCAGAAAACTTCTCACAAAGATGCAGGTGAAAATGTCACTCATCTAGCGGGTCATGTTCAAAATAAGTTGCATTACTTCATATCCAAACTTTGTACAATGAATAAAGTATTCAATAAATGTTCCTTTGATTGGGTAGATGAATATAAAATTTGAAACCATAATTATAATTCAGTGACATGCACAACCCAAAGATGACACCATATATCTCCTTTTCTGCTACAAAGTAGATTCTGTCTTCTGTTTTTTCATGATACTATCCAGGAATTTACCATAAGGCCTACCTTTGATGAGCCTCTCATGTTAGACCTAGATGACTAGAATTACCTTCTTGAGGCTGGCTGCAGATCATGTGGTCTTATTTCACTATAATTATCATTATAGCTCTGGCTAGGAGGTTCTGCTTAGTTTTCCAGAGTTACAATTCCCTCTTGACTATGATTAAACTGTCTTTGGATTCATAGGCCTGGAGAACTTAAACAGTCCAATTTAATGAAAAACAATTTTCATAGCCATCTGGCAATAGTCTGAATATTTCTAGAAGTTAACTTTTTGCATATTAAACTTCTAAAAGAAATAATTAAATCTGCTTTCATAATAGCCTGCGTGGGGAGAGGCCTCTCTGTGTGTTCCTACCAGTGCACTGATTTGTGTGTCTGCTGTACTTCCTCAGTAGTTTTGGAGAGAAACAGATCATTTATATAAATTATAATCGATAGGGGTCTGAGTGCTGAGCTCTTTGGAATAGCCTCTTGGGTACATTAGATAGTGAGAGACGAAGAAATTAATCTTAACTGCTTGGATTCTTTCATCAAGGCGAGATTTAAATCAATTAATTATAATTTAGAAAATTTTTAGAGCTATAAAGCTTTCAGAATGAAAATTGTTTTTGTTTAATTATGAAGAAATTTATTCCTATTTAAAAAGACAGCTCCACAAATGCCATTTTGCAGGTTCTTTAAGTTGTTTATAAACTTTTTCATTTTATTTTTAAGTTCAATCTTAGGAACAAAGCCAGATTTGTTAAAAGAATTAACCATTTATTGATTATAGCATATGAGTTTTCTAAGAATGATAATTCACAGTCGCTCAGAAACAAGAAGACAGACTTTGCATTATTTTGAATCCTTCAAGTCTGAGTATAGTTTGTATAACTATTAAAATAACAGTACATTTTCTAGGAGAAACTTGAAATCAAAACAAACACACACACACAAAAAAACATTTAGCCTAAAATGTGATTTTGATTTAAATTATTAGTTAAAGGAGCTGGTAAATAATATTCCCCTTGCATATTTGATTGGGCCTGAACTGGACAAATAAAAATTTATAAAAATTGTTGCTACCCAAATATACTTATTGGCAAACCCTTACTAGATGCATGGTAAGGACAGGTGGGAATGGTGTTGGACATGATCTATGTGTCTTTGTTCTATTCCTACCTGAGCCATTTTTAACATAAAACTGTCAGCCATACTCCATATATGATACTCACTTTCTATGTAAGTAAATGGATAATAATACCAAGAGAGATTTGTGAGTCAAGTAATATAATGAACGTTTAAGAGAAAGTATAGGTGAATATCCTTAGTACTTAATGCTTTGAATATATTTCCATGGAATTAAGGACACTGATAAATGCTTCGTTCAAAAGAATATAGGGTTTATGCAAACACAAAAATCACTTGCTTTATTATCCAACTCTTGATAACCTTAATGGAAATGAATGCATTTCATGAGGGCCAAATGCATTTTATCTCTGTTTTAAAATTGAAAGTATTTGCAGTGCTAAACATTCACAGGTAGCCAATACCCACATTAATGATGCTGGTAAATCTAAATCACAAGATACATTTGGGATCTTAATTTAAAGCAATACTAATAAAATATTTGATTGAGCTGATAAAACATTAGATGTTTAAATAAGTAATTAATCTAGTGCAATAAACAGAAAAACTGTTTAAAGACTCCATGGCCTTTCACAAAAGAAACAAATCTACAGTTTTATGCTAATTCATAATATTCTGTAGACACGTTTTTCTTTTTTTTTTTTTATGGCTTTTTTTCTTACCATGCCAATAATCCAATCCTTAGGAAGCAAAAAAAAAAAAAAAAAAAAAAAAAAAAAAAAAAAAAAAAAAAAAAAACAGGCCTTATTGCGCTCCTGCTGTTTATCACTTTCCTGAAATCATAATCCTCTCAGTGTAACTATAATCATCTCTGCAGGAATTAATTGTGATGTCACAGAACATTATGACATTAAGTGGGAAACAGGCAGCAGGAAACTGAGCTCCATTAAGAGCAAAGATCTCTTCCTTATGAAAATATATGTTGTGCATATATCATGCCTCTGTTTAAGAATGGGATCAAATTAAATGAGTGAAAAAATATCTAAGACTGTTAGGTTTCCTTACATTGACTTTTCGGATAAATTTGAGGGTTAAACTCTAGTGATCCATTAAAGTCAGATTGGTTTTTAGGCAACTTATCAGAAGGATAATGTACAATCATGCACCACATAAAGACATTTTGGTCAATGGCAGACCACATATAAGACAGTGTTCCCATAAGATTATAATGGAAGCTGGGTGTGGTAGCTCACACCTGTAGCTCACCTCCCAGCACTTTGGGAGGTTGTGGTGGGAGGATTGCTTGAGCTCAGGAGTTCGAGACTAGCCTGGCAAACATAGCAATACCTAGTCTCTACAAAATAATAATAATTATTATAATAAATAGCCAGGCATTTTGGTGTGTACCTGCAGTCCTAGGTACTCAGGAGGCTAACACAGAGCCCAGGTTCGAGGTTGCAGTGAGCTATAATCACAACACTGCAGTCCAGCCTGGGCAGCAGAGCAAGACCCTGTCTCCAAAAAAAATTATAATGGAGTTAAATATTCCTGTCACCTAGTGATGTCACAGCCAGTTGAACACCACAGGACAACATATTACTCGGATGTTTGTGGTGATGCTGGTGTAAACAAATCTACTCTGTGGCCACTCCTATAAAAGTATAGCATATACAATTATGTACAGTACATAATACTGGATAGTGTTAATAACCAACTAAGTTACCAGTTTATGTATTTAGTATACTATACTTTTAATCATTATTGGAGTGTACTTGTACTTACAAAATCAATAGTTAACTACAAAAGAGCCTCCGAGAGTTCCTTCGGGAGCCATTCCAGAAGTCATTGTTATAGGGGATCACAGCTCCATGTATGTTATTGCCTCCGAAGCCCTTCCAGCAGGACAAGACATGGAGGCAGAAGACAGTGATATTGATGATCCTGATCTTAGGCTAATATGTGTGTTTCTGTCTTAGTTTTTAACCAAAAAGTAAAGAAAAAAAAATTAAAACAGAAAAAAGCTTACAGCATAAGGTTATAAAAAAGAAAGAAAATATTTTTGTACAGCTATATAGTGTTTGTGTTTTAAGCTGTTATTACAAAAGAGTCAAAAAGTTAAAAATATTAAAAAGTAAAAATTTATTAATACAATAAATTAGGATTAATTTATTTTTGAGGAAAGAACATTTTTAAATAAATTTAGTGTAGCCTAAGTGTACAGTGTTTATAAAGTCTACAGTAGTGCATGGCATTGTCCTAGGGCTTCACATTCACTCACCACTCACTCACTGATTCATCCATAGCAACTACCAGTGCTGCAAGCACCGTCCAGGGTAAATGCCCTATAGAGGTGCACCATTTTTTATCTTTTATGTCACATATTGACTGTACTTTTTCTATGTTTAGATACCCCAATGCTTGCCATTGTGTTACAACTGCCTACAGTATTCAGTACAGTAACATGCCGTACAGGTTTGTAGCCTAGGAGCAACAGGCTATACCATATAGCCTAGGTTATGTTCCCACAATGGCAACATCATCTAAGAATGTATTTCTCAGAACATATCCTCATTGTTAAGGGACATATGACTATATACTCTCTTCATCATATTACTAAATGGTGTTTATCACAAATTTTTGGTTCGTATTGCAAATAAAATGATACATCCATCAGTGGTTCTAAAGCTTAGCTTCACATTACATCACTTGGGAAGCCAAGGTTTAGAACCTCACATTACAATCACTTGGGAAAAAATGCTGATAATCCTGGCTTCAGAACCTCTGATTTAATTGCCCTGGGATGAGGACTGAGCATCGGGAATGTTAAAAGCTCCCAGATGATTCTCATGCACAGCTAGGTTGAGAACCACTGCTCTGTATCATTTTGCTCACAGCTAGACGGCCATCAGGGGAAACGTTTATTTTATCTCTTAGGGACTCTTCGGATAGAATTTTAGAGAGAACCATATTTTCTGAGCATGGTTTTATTATCTCAGCATATCTCCAGATCATATCTCTGAGTTTAATTTTAAAGTGGCACACCATTTTATGGAGAATTTTGTATGAGAAGACGCTGATGTGTGATCTTGGGCCCTGAAAGTAAAAGCTTGTTAATTACCCAGGAATTTGCAGAGTAGCAAAATGTAGTATGCTGTGATGCTCCTGCAAAAAGGAAGCCTTCTCCAGGGAGTAGCTTTCAACCCAATAATTGCAGCACCTGGTGAGCTTGATTATGAGCATTTGTGGGGTACTCCCCAGGAACTTGCAAAAATATGTGGGATGCAGGAGATTTGAGAGACAGAGAGCTATGATATGAGAGCTAGGCTCCCCTTTTTACTTATTAGAATTAATATAATCATCTTTATCATCTACCATAGAAAAGCTATTTGAAAATATGGGAAACTCAAATAAGTGTGAGGAATATTTTCCTTACCATCCCTTAATTAAAAGCTAACAGAAGAAATAAGAATTATACACTCCAGCAAAAAACACATATAGATGTATGATTAGCAAAACATTCAGGCCCACAGATTAGCTTTAGAGCACCTCTGTGGGAATTAGAATAGGAGCCTCTACCAGGAGAGTGCAGCTTCACAGACACAGGACTCATTGCCTGAAGACTGGGAGCTGCACATCAGCACGAGTTACCCCCTAGGCCAGGTGACTTTATGCAGTTTCACAACATCTTAACCTCTGGGTGCAAATCTGGAAATGATGGGGATACAGGCAATTAAGTCATCCCAGAGCTCCTAATAGGGGGAAATGCTTTCCTAACCCTTAGAAACTCTGCCCAAGCCTGTATCATGATACCAGATCCAGGCAGGGTAGAGGTGTTCAGCCAGCCACTCTTCAGAAAGCTCATTATACTAGAATAGCAAACCTGATCACTCTTCTTCTAAACCCCATTTCCTGATGATGGTTTGAGCTGCGATGAACAGGGACAAACTTAATTAGACTACTCACGTGGAAATGGATTTACTTTGCAGTGGTTACAGATCAAGTTTATCCTATGACAAAATCCTAGAATCAGAATTAAATATATTTATGTTTTCTGAGGATAGCAGTGGAGGCATGCGTGCGTGCATGTGTGTGTGTGTTTAATAATTTAAAATGTATCAGTTTATCAAGATATGTATATATATATATAAATTGTTACTAAGACAGAGCTGAATTGTTCTGCACAGAAATTATAAGAACTTTTGAATCGCTAGGCACACATCAAGACCAAAGATGTGAGTTGAGCCAGTAATGAGAAGACCAGGGCCATAACAAGTCTGGAGGCCAAAAAATCCAAATGAAGAGCAGGCATAAAACATGTTTGAGCAGGAATAGGTGAGGACTTAAAAAGCCAGACTATTTTAAATTACATGTGCACATTTTGTTGTAAATGTACAACAATGTAACCTCCACTTTTATCTTCAAAATAGGATTACAAGTAGATGGCAAATAGTTATCTTTGTAAATAATGTTTTGGGGATATGAAAGAATAAAGATTGTATTTTATTTTTTGCCCTTTCCGGAATGAGATAGCCACAACAAGGCTGAGGAAACGGAGATTGAGGAATTAGCAGAAGTGTGAAACTGGAGTTGGCAATGACTACAATAAACCCTAGAGGGTTGTTGTCTGAGTAAAATAATACACTGCAGGTAAGTGCTTGACACAGCACTTTGCATATAGAAAGTATGCAATAAATGATAGCTATCATCACAGTTAATTTTTATTAATGAAAATCGATGATGGTTATAAGTAATCTACCACATTATGGAGATTGATTTGAGAGGTTATGATATTCTAATTTAGATAATAGTAAATTATAGTGTGGCTTGATAGTCTGGAATATCCTGGCTTAATTGGAAATAAATTTAGGATCTAAGAATCTTTGATTCCAGTAGTATTGAAAAAGAAGGTCATACTGATTTGTTTTGTTCAAGCCTCTGCTTATATCCATTAGCAAAGAAAAATAAAGTTAGATTTCCCTTGAGCTTGGCGTTATGCTTGATAATAATGAAACAAGCCATGCAGAAGACAGTTGGTATAGAAATCTAGATTTCTGAAGACACCTGTATTTTCCAATTTCGATGTTTGTGCTTATGAGAAATAAGAAAAAGAGAAGTAAATAAGAGACTGGAGAGTGTGGATGGGGGTGGACCCATTATTCCACTTCATTCTCCTGGGGAGGTATTCTTGGCAGGGTGCATGTGCCTTTTGCACTTTCTGCAGATTGCTTTTATTATTAAATAACTTTTAAAAAGCCTACTCTTTTGATATATTAAAACAATAAGGGTAAATCTACATCCACTACCAAGATAAATTACCCCTAAATCTAATCTAGAGAAAATGCATTTTCACCCTCATAATAACACTAGAAAAAGAGGTACTGATCAGATTTCCTATTAGTGAAAATAAGCACTTTAATAAACTGCTTGGTATCTCCCAGGTATTGTAAATGGCAGCTGCTATTAGAATTGGTCTCAATAATGTAATAGATCACCATATAAACCAACATACTTTAATGGAGCATAAATTAAACACAGTCTTTGGATGGCTTTAACATGTAAATGTAGCTTTTTGAAAAATGTTTTAATTTTTCATTTAATAATCTTGCCAGCTTTGTACATTGGAGAGTAGTAAACTCCCCATTCCTCCTGACCTTTATAAGATACACCATAACCAACAAAACTTTCCATTTTAATTTTATTAATTCTAAGGTAAAAACTCCTGATACCAAATTCCTTACAATAAAATATTATGAAAGTATGCAATTGAAATATGAATATTTATTCAGCTTATGCAATATTTTGTTTTGTTTCTATGTTTAGATAACAATATATTTAGGGTTAAAAAAGCTATATTTGCATGTGTTTGTGTATATATGTGCGTTTCTATGTTTCAATATTAAGCTAACTACAGTTTATTCTGATTAAGTCACAGTAATATGTTTGAAACATAAAACAAATCAAAGAACAATCGTTAGTAATTTGAACCATGTCTAAGTTCCATGTTTTAATTATTATGCTAATATTATAGTACTTGTAATTATTACATTGCAAATATCTACTTTCTCTATTAATTATTAGAATACTGGTGTGTGTATATATATATATATATATATTCACTCATAGGAATATCATAATAATTACCTAATCTAAAGTCAGATATTTATCACAAGAAATGTTATAGGTGTAGCCAACGATTTTAGTATCTGTGTGAATAGCATGAAGCCTTTTCAATAGAAACCGCTTGTCATCTAGCAGTTACTATTAGAGAAGCATATTCAGATAATCGATCCCTTTAAATCAGCACTCTTGATGTCGACCAAGAAAGACTTACATGTTTGGTCATAAAATATAGTACATTTTCTATAATAATTACAATTGTTAGCTGTATGCTCAATTGACAAATAAATGACCTAAACTTGTATGACTACAAATGTACTAACTTGGCACTTACTAACCTATTGAAACAGATAATGAGAAAGAGTTCATCGTAACTGGATGCGGCACTACCTAAACTGTTAAAAAAAAAGACATTTCCTGGTCTTGCCTTAAGAAGGGAAGGTCTAAGAGAAGGTTTTCATTCAAGCTATCAGAAGTTTGTTAAGTAAAATGTTGATTTGGATTGTGTTTTGGTTTGCTATATTTCAATGTATATGGGGTTACCAGCTATTTTGGTACAGTTAATAACCTCTTTCTCTTTCTCTCTACGAGTAAAGACACACAGACACACAGTACGGCTAGAGTCTTTTTGGTTTTTATGGTCACACAAATGTTATAGTGAAAATAACATATGGATATACACGTTCGCATTCATACCCAAGAAATTATTTAGGGTTTATTAAATTTGTTTCCTAAATTGTAATGTTAGAAATGGGCATATTTTTATCATTGTTCTTAACTGTGTCTGATTATCGAATGCAGTGACCTGTCTTGTGCATGTATCGAGACCAGTCGAGCTGTGTAGCTCTAGCCCATCTTCCCTTGTGACCTCGCTGCTGACTCCTAAGATGATGAGATGATGATTTTCTCAAAGCAAAAATGTCAATTTTTATCTCATGCATTGGGGTATTTAAGGTGATTTTGTAATTCAACAAAAATTTGAATTTTAAACAGACGTTTATATTTATGAATATAGAAAGTAGCAGCAGAAGATACACAGTAATGTTGTATTTAATTACACGTTTCCTAAGAGAGAAAGAGGAGGAAAGAAAAAGGGAGGAATCCTATAAACAAATCTGAAAATTATCAGCTGCAGCATTTGTTTCTCATTTACCCTGGAATTTTCAGTGGTCACCACTCTCAGCCATCCTTCCTTCAGTCAGTTATCTCTGGTGTCACAGGCCACTCTGTGAACCTGGCCAAATGACCAAGCTTCTGAGTCCTGGATTATTGCTCTGAAAAGCCTGTCTTACCAGGTGGTCCTTTGCAGCTCCAGACTCCTGTGAGTTGGCTATGGAACCAAGACTGGGAAATCCCTGGGTTGTGGTATTTCTACCTTGCCAGCAAGTTTTTCAATTCCAGGGGTCATGTTACCTTTCAATTCTGCTAAATCTATTAGCTTTATGGGAGTATTGCCTGATGTAGTGCTGAATGTTCTGCCTTTGGCATTCCAGAAGTAGAGCAGAGAATTAGCTTCTGCTTTAGCTGAATTCTATCTCTGTGCAACTAGGAAACCATGGCTCACATTAGAGGTAAATTGGATATTTAATTTAGACTATAATATAGTCCTAAACTACCTGTGATGCTTTCCATTTTTATTCTTTTCCCCTCGGATGACTGGCATAAGTCTCATTTTTAGAATGAAAAGCAAAGAACATATTCAGTTTAGGCTGTCACAGCACAGAGACAAAAATATAATTAAGAAATATCTCCTTTTGCAATAAGCCTTTGAATTGACAGTACACTATTGTATACTACATAATACAAGCTTTTTATGTATCATATTAATATACTACCTTGAAGTCTTGACAGTTTGCACTAACATTGCAGTTAACTATTTGATAATATCACATTCATGGAGTTAGAGTATTTTAATGGATGATTTTTTCTCTTGCGGTATTATTACAAGAAGTAGAAATTTTCTCACTATGACATTTATTATATTTTAGGACCTTTCACTAAATATGCAAATGCATGATTTTGTAAGGTTCTACATTTGTTGAACAAGTAGTGCTATATAGATTCATTTTTCTCTTGACACCCAAAATGCAACATGGACATATTTATTGATCACATATTTAAGCATGTTGGATAAGAGTTTTTGTGGATTTGTCTAAGCTCTAAGTTTTTTTGATTCTTACTTTGAGTCAGAAGTTTGCTTTTGATTCACATAGTTACCGTGAAATTGCATTTTAAATTTGTTATTATGATTAGAAAGTCATGTTTTACTTACACAACATACCAAAAAAAATGGCAGGTAAGTCAGTCAGCAACTCCAGGGCATCATTTTTTGACTTGATTTTAGGTGATGAGTTTCTCAAAGCAAAAATGTTTATTTTAATCTCATGTATTGATCTATTCAAGGTGACTTTATGATTCAACACAATGTTTAAACAGAAGTTTATACTTATAAAAAGTAGCAGAAAAAGATTAGCAGAAGTATTATATTTAATTATAGTTTCCAAAGAGAACAAGGTATCCTATAAACTATAAAAATGCTTTGAGAAAGTAGAAATGTTCATAACAACAAAAAGCAAAACAAAACAAAAAACATATAAACCGAAGTTTCTTAATCAGCATTGGTTTCCTAAAGCTGTCATGTCTTCAGCATGCACAGGTTTATGTCTTTAAAACAGGAGGTAGCTAATACTTCTACTCTTCTTTCCATCACCCACAGACTATTTCACATTTGTTGTTTCCAGTTTAAAAAAAAAAAAGGTCCATTCTATTTTAGTGTCAGAGAATGTTAGTCACAGAAGTATTTCCCGATTTTTTCTTTAAAACGACCACTCTTTATTGTCTGTTCAGACAGCTGTGGTTCCAAAATGGAATTTTTGTTCCTTTAAAATCTTGTGGGTATTTTGTTTTTTGAACATTCTTGGAGATGTGTACTGCAACATGAAGGATGGAGGTAGCTTCCCTAATGCCCGATAATGGGCTGCTACCGAAGGACAGCTCTGCCCTCCCAATTTGGTATGCCTCAACATTTTCTACTGAAGATCTGCTTTTGCAGTGATATTATAACACAAGCCTTACATTGCTAGACACACCCCATGTATGCTGCATTGCAGGTGGGCCGTGGGGGAAGTTCTCTAGGGAATGCTCTGGGGAAAAATAATGAACAGCGATATTCTCAGAATGTGAAATTGCAAAGAGATAATCAGCGTTGCGTGTAATACGATTCATAGGTTGTTTCCAGCTACAACTGTGGAGGTGGGGGAGGGAGAAAAGAGAGGAGGAGAAAAAGAAGGAGGAGGAGGAAGAGGAACAAAGGGAGAAAAACAAGGAGTGCAACCAAGAGGCGACAGGAAGGGTGTTTTTCTTAAAGAAGCACTTAAGAGCTCTCTGGCAGGGGTTATTGACCTATTTTTGATCAGGGACGTGTTTTCCATCCTTGAAATAATGGGTTCACTTTCCAGGAAATGAATATTCTTTCTTATAAAACTTTGCATAAAAATTCAAGTTTTTCACAGACCTTCCAAAGTTCATATACTTCAAGTTAAGAAGAATAATTAAGAACTCTGGACTTTGATTTACATGATTTTCCTGTAGTAAGTGACACTGATCTGCCACCATCACATCAGAGGCTCAAGAATATTCCCCTACATCAATTAACTGAAAGGTACGCACAGGGAGAGGCACAGAGCGCAATTTGGTCTGATCTTAGATTTTTGTGGTACTTTTTGATGCTTGGTACATCAGGATAAAACTCCCTCTGGCATTTCCTTTCCACCTTACAAGGTCAACTGCGATTACCAAATTTACCTTCCTACCCGCCCCTGCCTCCTGCCTTGTGATTCTTCTTGAAGATCACAACAGCAAACTTCAAAATGTTTTGTTTTCATTCTCCCTCAAAGAGTCGTTCACATTTATAAACATTTCATCACAATTTTAAAAGCTTATTTTTGGTTAATGGGAAATAAGAATATTATATATTTTGTAAGATGAAGTAAGGATTTATTATAATTGGCATAAATATTTCATACTTCAATAAAATGGGTTTTAAATACCTTATTGAATAATGCACACCCAATCTTAAAGAAATCGTGCAAATTTTTTTTATCCTTGAGCTTTATTTCATATAACTTGAGAAATTTAGTCACCCCAGGAAAGAAAAATTTGGTTAAGTTTAAAAGAAGCAAGTTAACTAACTCCTCAGGCAGGAGTCCTTTTGAATTCAGAACATTCTAATACTCTCAACATTTATATGTAAAATGCAAAAAAATAAAGCATGGAGACAAATAAGTTTCAGTCATAGTCATAAATCATTAAAGGAGTTTCTGTAAAATGAATATATCTAATCTTTTTGTTCTGTAATTAAGGTGAGGGCTCTTTCTTCTGTGACCTGGGAGAGATTAATGAGATGATGAGAATTCTGAAGCAGCTAAAGAAAGGACTGTGTGGCAATGAAGGATCTGGAAATTGAGGATTTAGAAATTTGAGTTCTATAAAATTATCTCTGCTTGGAAAATCTTTGTGAACCCACCAGCTTTCTTGTCTGAAGAGTGAGGATCTCAGTATAAAACTCAAGATTCTTAACATGGCTCATGGCTCCCAGGTGTTTTCTTGGTCGGGTTCTGCCTACCCTCTCAGAACTCTCATCAACCCCTTCCAACCTTTATTTTTCCCCCAGAAACCAAGTGCTTGAGGTATGTCACATACCCCGCTGTTTCACTAAGTCACCTCTTTGATTTCACCTTTTATTGCATGGGTAGGATATACGTAGGATATATCTTTATATGTACATAGCTGCACATCAGATTAACATTAATATGTTCTGAGTACAGTGTTAAGTTCCATTGGCTAGATAATTACCAAAACCCTATGTTTGGTGGGATATGTTCGTATTTGACTCTTTTGTAAGCTATCTTATTGTTATGGCATATTTTATTCCCATCCTAAATCATAGAATCATCACCAGCCCTAAGCTATTAGATACCAGAATGATCAGACCTTGAATACAACAATTGCTGAATGCTCGCCCTGCCAGACATTACTCAAAGTTAAGATTTAAAGGGCAAAATATTCATCAACTTTGCCCATGCAACACTTGTATGCCACTTTTAATTGCTTCCCCACAGATTAAGGAGATGGTGGTACCCCTTTCCTGGAAGCGCAGCAGTGCATTTTCTGCCATTCTCTACATTGGGAAATGACTGCTCTTTCTCTGCTGGGATATAAGGTGGAGCCTGTGAGGAGTGGGGGAGGTGAAGAGTTCTTACTTTTAGAGGAGGAGTAACAAGTTGGATATTTCTATACTTCAGTTTAAACTTTACCCCATACCTAAACAAATTTTATTTCTTGAGTATTTTCTATAAAATGTTAAGTAATTAGAAGTGACATGACATTTATTTTATATATATTTATCATATATATTATATAATAATCTCTTAATATTAATATTTGTATATTATATCTAAATATATATGCATGTTATGAGCATCTTTGAGGGAAAAATAAAACTTTAACTCTGTTAGCTAACTTACTGTAAAAAACAATGTATGGCCAAGTGCCACGAAACTTGCACACATGACCATTTCTCTGAAAAATGTCAAGTGTATCCTTGCATTTTCACATTAACAAGCATTGAAAAGCATAAGTATTTTTTTTCTCCTCCATGGGGATATCAGTTGATCTACAAATGTAATGCACATGTGGCAGAAGTTATAACGACAGAATATAAAGAAGGAAAAAATATCAAATGAATCTATTAAATTCAACATATAGTTTTTCTTCCTCTGACCCACCATAGCCATCATGTGACAGATTTACTGTTATTCAAAATTACAACTTAATAGACAGAATGCACATCACTTTGACCGTCACTTTTGCACCACGAAAGTCCCAGTCCCCTCCTACAGGAAATACCTGTCAACAGTTTGGTGTGTCATCTCCCTTCAGATATTTTATGCATTTCCATACATACATATGTACCACATAAAATATTATTGGGTAACTTCTTTTACTTAAACAGTTTTGAAGTATATGTGTGAGATATTTCCCTTACTACATAACAAATACCAAATTGTTCATCCCATTCTTTATAATTGGCATTTAGAATATCATTGAATGACTGTGTTACAGTTGATTTAGCTAACTCACAATCATGGAAATTTAGTTTTTTTTTTCAAATTTCATTATTAGAGACTATGATGAACTTTGGTTTTTTTTATGTATTGTGTGTCTTCTATACATGTGTAAAAGTTGCTACTCAGAATTTGAATTGCTGGCTTTTAGGTCATGGACATTTTTAATGTTATTATTTAATAAATTCTGCAGAAGGTAAAAACACAGGGCTATCCAAATTCTGCAGCTGAGAATTTGGTATTTTGTTATTTTGATTTGCAAGAACCTAGCTACTGCTAAAGTTCATCTATTTTTCTTAATTTCATAGCCATTTTTACATCCTTTTCTGGAAGTTGCCTGTTCATAGACATTACCTATTTTCCTTTTAGCTTGCTCATATTTTCTTGATTTGTAGAATGCCTCTTTGTATTTTGGAGACTTATTTACATTATTGGTTTCTTGTCTGGTTCAATTTGTTGTAAAATCCAGTAATATTTTGCGTGACTGCTCTGGTAAATTCAACTGATGAAATGATTTTAGGTTATATTAAAGAGGAACGAGCTATCTGCTGTTAAAGATGTTCCCTTTAGTTTCATAGTTTCTAAAATATTGTTTGAATATTCTGAGATATTGTTTCATCATGGCTGTTTAACTTTAGCTCAGATTTATTAGGCATGTATTGAGATCATATTTATTTTCCCCTTTGATTTATTAATATAGAGAATTACATTCTTGTATATATGTGTGTATGTACGTAGAATGTAAGTAGGTAGGTAGAATGTGTGTGCAAAGTAGAAAATTCACACATGCTCTCTGCTATTAAAATATCTTTTTATTACTGAGGATAAATCCTACCTTGCTACCATGAGTTATTTTTTTACCATTTGATTTATTTTTAGTATTTTATTTAGGAGACATTCTTACTGTTGCTTTTTATTGTGCTGTTCTGACTGCTCGACTCTCAGGGTTTACAGTGTCCCTGGTATACTGAAGGAGCTGAACTCAGTAGGGGGGAATTATAAAATGGTCCTGAAATGATTGCTATGCCAATCTCATAACTTACCAAGTTACTTTTTTATAGTAACAGGCTCTTACTGTTTGTTCAGTTCAGCCTCATATCAAAGCTACACCCCCTTGTTTGATACCAAAGCAGGGCAAATGGCCAGTTTCTCCTGGTGTTTTCCTTGTCCTATTTCCTTTTCCTGTAGTTGGTCTCTCTTTTGGACCCCTTCACAGTCAGGGCTAGGGTGTAGGAAGGATTATAAGGAAAGAATAAGCCTTTTGTGGCTCATTTTCCAATATCATCTGCTACTAGGGCTATCTGTACAATACATGTCTGCCTTTGGGCTTTTCCTTCATGCAGTGCTTTTGTCGACTCTTGGGGATTTCCATTATTCGAGATGCACAATGCTGTTTTGAGACACAGAAGATGCCTTCTCCTAGTTGGCTCTTTATGACCTCACTGTCCCTGGCTTCCATCCATCCTTCCTATATAGACTCTTTCACTTGTGGGTACCTCACTCCTCCAGATGTCCTTGAAAGGGATGATTTTCAGGTTGGCTAAGGCTTTGCTTCCATTCTTGGATTCTGTTGTACCCACAGAAAATCTCATGAATCCTTGTCCCATTAATTTCTGGAAGCAGGTTCCAGTCTCCTGAGTGTTCCAATCTGCAGGGTGCCCACACCAGGGTTCTGAAGCTGTTTTCCCTTGGAAAGGGGTGGGCATCCACAGTATACCACCAGCTCTCTCCAAAGGAATTCTCACCAGGCAACCCATCTGATTAATTTGCCCAACTGCAATTTTAAGGCTTTCGGTTGGGTGACAGGCTAAGACTTTCATGAGTGCTCACAACACCCCAGCGTGTTCTGCAGCGGTATCTGGTAATGATTGTTCTCCATCTTCCTGGTCTCCGTTGAAGTCCCAAGACAATAGTAAACTTGTCTTTATACAAGCCTTGCAAAATGACTTGGAGAGCTTCCCACCTTTTTTCTGTGTTCTAAACAGTTTTTATAAGGTAGGAGTTATTTGTTCCTTGAGAGCTTGATATCACTTGCTCTTGAAACATCTGTGTCTGTTTACTTTTAGGAGGTAGATTTTTTTATTACTGTTTTAATGTATCCTGGGGTTGTTTGTCTATTCAGGTGTTGTATTTTGAGACAATTTTGTTAATTTATAGCAGAGGGCTACAAATTTTCTGTAAGTTTTATTTGCTTGCATAAGACATATTTTTTTTTTAAATAATTGTAATTTCCATTTTTTTTCTTTAAACCAAAAATTATTTAGAATTTGGTACATATGTGTATTTGTGTTAATTTCCAGATACACATATTTAGCTACTTTTGATTATTGATCTCTAGGTATATTATGTGATAGTCATTGAACAAAGCATAATATCAACTTTCAAGTATTGTTTTGTTTTCCTTTGTGGTTTAGTACATTATAAATTTTATGTGTTTCATCTGCTTGAAGAAAAGTGTTTATGTGTGTTTTGGGGTAAAAAGTTTTTTTATGTTTTAAAATGTATAGCTTTGAATTACGGAATAATTCTCTAACCTTTTTAACCTTCCTTAAGTTTTGCTGTATTGCTCTGCATATTCTGGGACTAGTGTATTTAATTATTCTACAATAATTTTTCACCATTGCTTATTTATTTCCTTGTCTTCCTCCTAGTTTCATATGTTTCTCTTGTGAGAATGGATCTTTTAATACCATTTTTATTGCAGTCAAATATATATAGCATAATATTTTCCATTTTAACTCTTTTTAACTGTAGTATTCAGTGGTATTAATTATATTCACAATGTTGTGCAACCATAACCACTATCTCAATAATGTTTTTAGATTGGATCTGTAAGGGGTAAACTTTTAGAATCCTTGCATGTCTGAAATGTCACTTTACCTACTTTGTAGTTGTTATAAATAGGTTTAAAGTTATTTTCCTTCGAAAATTTAAATCTATTACTCTATTTACTTCATGCTGAGAATATTGTAGATAAGAGGTTGTCTTGGTCTGCTCAGACTGCCATAACGGGTGGCTTAAACAACAGAAATTTATTTTCTTACAGTTCTTGAGGCTTGAGTTCTGATATCAGGGTGCCAGCACGGTCAGGTTCTTGGGAGGACCCTCTTCCTTCCTTGTAGACTCACTGTGTCCTCAGAGGGTAAAGACAGAACTCTGGTCTCTCTTCCTCTTCTTAAAAGGACACTAATACCATTACAGGGCCCCACTTTCATGAATTCGTCTAAACCAAATTATTTCTCAAAAACTCTACCTTCAAATTCCATCACATTGGGGATTAAAACTTCAAAATATGAATTTTGGGGGCACACAAACATTCAGTCCATAACAGAAGTTTAATAGCAAACTAATTTTCATTCATGTGTAGGGTTTTTTTTTGTTTGTTTGTTTGTTTTCTGCCTCTTTCTGGAAATTTTTAGTAATTTCTCCTTGTCTTGTTAGTTTTAGGTTTTTTTTACAATGGGCTTAATAGGTATTTCTGTGTTGTCTCTATGTATGTATGTTTTATTATTTTTGGCATTAGATAAGCCCTGTAAGATGATTCATATCTTTGATCAGTTCAAGAAAATGTATTTCATTATTTTGTTGGATAGATCTTCTCCTCAATCTTCTCTTCGTTTTCTCCTGGAATACCATAGATATATTTGAAGTTTCTAGATCTATCCACATCTCTTTCATAATTTTTACTTTCACCTATTCTTCTATGCTATATTTCATGAACCTCCCTCTATGTGATTGTAAAGATTTCTGAAATAATCTTACGAGTTTTTTTTGTTCTGCTGTTCGATTCTCATAATTCAAGTTTTTTTTTTTATCACAAGTTGATTCTTTTGTATGAACTCAATGTCCCTTTACACTTAAAGTGTATTATGTTTTCACTGTTTACTGTTTGCTCACGTGAATGTTATTGTATTTATTGAGCTTCTTTATTTTCCTCAGTGCGAGCTTTCTTAAATGTTTGGTAGTTTCTGGTTCTGTACTTATCTTCATAGCTAAAGTTCTCTGTTCATCAAATACTGAATCTGCATGACCAGAGTGCATGTTTATGATTAGGGCTTGTGCACCTAGGCCTGATTTCCATCTTTACAAAAAGATGGGTGGGGAGAATGTGATGGTTGGCAAGTGTATCAGTCCATTTGGACTCCTGTAATAAAGTGCTATGGACTGGGTGGCTCGTAAACTACAGAAACGTATTCTTCACAGTCTAGAAGCTGGAAGCCTGAGATCAGAGTGACAGCACGATTGGGTTCTTGTGAGTGTACTCCTCCAGGTTGCAGACTTCTTGTATCCCCACATGGCAGAAAGAGGAGAGAGTTCTCTGGGATTTCTTTTATAACAACATTAATGGCATTCATGAGAGCTCCACCTTCATGGACTAATTACCTTCCAAAGACTCCACTTCCCAAAACCATCACATTAGAATTAATATTTCAACATACAAATTTGGGGAACACAAACATTCAGTCCATAACAACAAGTGAGTTTTTCTCCTCAACTTTCGGGTATGAGTTCTTGCTGTCCATATTTGCTATGGCTGATCATTCATGGACTATCCTGCCTGCCCTCCCTGCTTGTCACATCAGGGGGCTTACACAATTGCCAAGTTGCCCAACACTATGTGGTGTGAGTGATGGATCTACTAATTGGCTTGACTGTAGTAATAATTTAACAATGTGTGTATATATATATATATATATATGTGTGTGTGTGTGTGTGTGTATCTCAAAACATCACATCATATTGTATATGTTCCTTAAGTATATACAATTTTAATTTATATGTAATTATACTTCAATAATTTGTATATAATTATATATCAATAAAGCTAGAAAAAGTATTATCTCCTTATAAGTTAAATCCAACCTTAATTCTTGTGTCCCATTAATTTATATTAAACAATATATTTCTGTGAAATAAAAATATAAAGAGTTAACAAACACTATTTTGAGTTCTATGGAAAGTTAAATTCAATTTATGTAATCATTCCAAATTCTTTTGTACTGACAATGAGGTTTAGTATTGTCTGCTTTTCTTATTCGAACTTTCTTTTTAAAATTAAAAATGAAGCTCCTAATTTCTCAAAGGAATATGATTTTAATATTAGACTTAAGAAGTATGATTTTAAATTCTTCACATTAACAAGTTAAACTGAAAATTAAAATACCACCAAAAATGTACCATGCCCTACTTATATGATAAATGCTGACCTCTGTCACAAGCTAATGCAAACATATTAGTACTGAGACCTAAGACTGAGCATCAGTAAAATAAACAGAAAATTATCACCCATCATTGGTTAAGCTGTAGTGTTAAAGATCTTAAGAACAACTCATATCACAATCTACTGTTTTTAGTATTAGTCATCAATTACATTAAAGGGAAAAATGTTGGTATTTTATGTGCTTTTTCTCCAATGATTTTGTTTTGAAGTACAATACCGACATTAGTGACATATTCCTAAGGACATAAAGAAAAGAAGATCAGCCTTTTTTAAGCTGAAATTTCAATCAACAAATTAGATCAGCAAATATTGTTGATATGTAAATAGCAAAGAGCCAGGACTGCAAAACTTTAGTAAAACATGTTGACTGTATCAATATATCTTAATAAAGAATATATTAACAAAAAGTGGGATCGTGCAACCAAAGAAGTAATGATAATGATAGATGCTGAGAATGGTGACATCTGTCAAAGCTCTGATGAGAGGAGGGCTCCTTAGTTGATTAACTTTGAGCATCTGAGTCCAATGGAGGAGGTCTTACCTGCAGTTTACACAAATAAATCTGCCCTTCACATCCATGTAGCTGGCTCTCCTTGTTCTGACTCTGTGCTCAACAAGATGATTTTGCTTTCTCAGTAACTTGTAAGGATAAGTGGCTGATTTTTATGTTTCTATGAATAATAAGATGCCAGAATTTAAGTGCCTATTATGTGTAATGTATTGATTAAGAAAAGGCTGTATGCTGTAATGAATAAGATATGGTAAATGGACATAATAAGTTATCTTCTCCCCCAGCCAGTGGTCCAATGTGAACCTTCAGTGGGCCTTTTGTGTGTGGGGAGTCACACTTGGGACCTCCTCACATCTTGTGTGCTGGAGTGGTCACATGCAGCTAGTGGACTGGGAGAGAAGGCGGAGAAGGCCCACCTGATTGACGTTAATTTCCTTGGCGGGGACTAGTCACACGCTACACTGAGTTGGAAGGGGTACTATGAAATGTGGAATTGAAGTTCAAAAGGGCCGCTGGAAAATTAAACTAATCTGTAGTAATAGAACTCAGAACAGTGGTTGCCTGGATGGAGTAGGGTCAGGAAGAAAATGAAGATCGTTTGGAAAGGAACACTTGACTTGATTCCAGAGAGCATTCCAGAAGTGCTCTCTTTGTATGCGGTCGTCAAAACTTGTCCATTTTATTGTATATAAATTATGTTTCAATTACTATGAATGGACTTTTAAAAGAAAAGAAAGGAAAATAATATTCCAGGTTCGAGTGCTGCATAACAACTTAAAACAGCTTAAAACACATTTTATAATATTTATGCTTATGATTCCGTAGATCAGAAAGTAGGAAGGTCAGCTGGGGCTGAAGTCATATTGAGGCCAGACTAGCTTGCATCCAGAATGGCTCACTGACATAGCTGGTAGCCAATGCTACCTGTTGGCTCAGAGCTTAGCTGGGGCTGTCAGCCAGCCTGTGGCCACTCCAAGTGGCCGACTAAAGCAGTTGGACATCTCATGCAGTGGTGCAGTGCTCATGAAGCATGTTTCCCAGGGAACAAGGCAGAAATAAAGTCACTTTTTATGACCCAACCTTAGAAACCATGTGGTCTCATTTTTGGTGTGATTTATTAGTCAAAACCTGACAAGAATTATGGAAAAGGGCATAGATCCCATTTCTCAATGGGAAGAGTGTCAAAGAATTTGGGGGCCATGTTTTTAAATCATCACACTGAGTCCTGTGACCAAAAATTATATACATTCCTCCTTCCTATGCAAGATACCCCCTACCCACACACATATACACACACACATACATACACATACACACACACACACATACACACACACATGTACATACACACACACTCCCACAATCTCATCCTATTAGAGCAACAACTCAGAGTCTTGAAATCTCATCATTTCACCTCTGGAAGAGAATTTCTGTGGCAGTTACCCTTGCTGCACAGCAATTACCCTGTAACAGTAGGTAAAAACAACCACTTTATTTCCCTCACAGAATTTATAGGTTAGGATTTCACACACAGGGCAAAGGAGGTGGCTTTCTTTTCTTTATAATTAATGTGTGTGACCTCAGCTGGGAAAACTGAAAGGCAGAGGTGGTGGTAACTCAATGACCAGACACTAAACTCATCTGAAGCCTCTTTCACTCACATACGTGGAGCCTGGGCTGGATGCAAAGGCCGGCTCAGCTGCGACAGCTGACAGTAGCACCTACACATCACATGTCCACATGGCTTGGCTTTCTCCCAGCAGGATGACTCCAAGGTAGTCAGATATCCTCCATGGCAACTCAGGGCTCCAAGTACGGGCATTTTGGTGACACATCACCTTTTGATACTCACCCTTAGAAACGGTACACCGTCTGATCCAGATTACAGGATATGGGGCCACAGACCGTACCTCTGAATGAGAGCAGTGTCAGTGAATTTGAGAGCTACATTTTAAAACAATGAACAAAGGCATTGTGGTAGGGGTAGAGAACATTTCTGTTTACAAACAAAAAGACACAATTACTATCTCAAAGAGATGCTTACCACAATGTAATGAGACATGAGTTACATGATTAAATGTGCCAAGACTGGCTTTCAATTTCTTTAATTGAAAACAAGCTCATCACCAGAAGTAATTAATCTTAGCTGTTACAGATACTCTGTTTCGATGCCTTTCTTTACTATAGGAATTCTTGTGCCCTGTGAGAGCAAGTCCCCAGAATGAAGAGAGATGGAAAATGACTTAGGTCCCCTGGAAGTACTAGGCACCTCCAGAAGTGGTTACCAGAGAGTATATTCATGAGTGAAAAGACCTGTCTCAATCCCTTATTTTATTCTCAAAACAGTCTCATCAAGGAAGTAAGAGAAATACTGTTGTTCCCATTTTGCATTGGAATGATTCGGGCATTGAGGAGTTAAGAAACTCAGAGCAATTTTCAAACAATCAGAACCTTGGGATTGTGGGTCCATCATACTTTGTCACCAAGCCTTTGGAACTTTGATAGTTAAAATCTGAAAGTGCCTTATGTATTGTTTTTAATGTGAATTTATTCACTCTTAATAGCTAATAAATATAACAATATAAATTCATCAGTTGTGGCAATTATGGGTCATTAGTGACTGAGAGAACCTTCTCTTATTACTTGGAATTCCTAGCATTCATGCTGAAGTCCCACTCCACATCTCCATGGTTTCTAGACATGGGAACTTCGGTTTCTAGCATCGATGTGTCCTTAAATGCAGCTAAATCTGACCTATTCTTTCCTAGTTATATCTCTTGCTTATCTAACCAACTTAATTAGCTCCATGTTACTTCCCAGTAAATACAGCCACAGACAACCTCTATTCCTCTGATTGTTACGAATGAGCAAAGATAAAAAGTTATAGCAGATATTGAAGAACTTCCAGAATTAATAAATAAAAAGATATAGTTATTTGTCCAGAGCTAATAAAGGGCAATCTGCTTATGAAATTCATTAGTTTATTTTAAGGATAAAAAGTAGTTACCATGGAAACACATTATGATGATATATAGTCTCGTTTTTGGTGGTAATATAGATTACGGTCACCTTGAAAATTGAACTGTGGGCTCTTATAAGAGCCATGTACATTTCCCATACTCTGATAGTAAATATTTAAAATAAAATTATATATTTTTCTCCTTTTTATATGATTTCAATATAATAAAATGATAAAATGATACTATAAAAATAATATAAATCAGATTATTAAATGTCAGAGGCATATTATCAAAGAGGATCCCATGGATATTAAACTTTAAGAGTGGGAGTTTTTACAAATCTCATTTTGAGTTCATTAATTATATTAGGAAACACAATCTCTGTATTTGACCACCCTTGCTAGTTTATAAATATAGTTATTTCATCATGTGTATTTAATTTTTATACCATTGAATTTCCTTTTGTCCCTTAGCTTTTCACCAGTGTTTTAATTGAGAGGCAAAATAATTTCTCCATTTTTTTAAGAAGATGGCTTTCAATGTATTCTGAACTGTAAAATAATCTTACTGTGTATTGGAAAATACAGGTAATATAAGTAAAATATACTTAAAATTTGCATTTAACTGAAAATGACATAGAAAGTATACTTCTCTTTTTATACTCACATTTCTATATACATTATTTTATATGGATTCCTGTTCTTGGGCATGAATGGATTGAAAGTGAGTAAACTTGAAGAGCTTCTATGTCAAAATTTGAGAATAAGCATATTTGAGAGCAAGTATATGTGAAAGTTGTATCTTGAACAAATCATTAGAAATGTGATCAGTGGAAATATCTGAATGCTCAGTCTTTTTTCAGAAATCAAACAAGCAAAAACACACAAACCAGTTTCCTGATAATATAAATCACAACTGTTTTCCCAAAGGTGATGCCCGGTTTTAACGCTGTAATTATCATCCAGTCAGGCCTTTTCTATAGTAAATTATGTGACTTACTCTGGGAAAATATAGTTTTATATGCTGTAGAGATACAGCATTTTAAGGCTTTGGTGAAAACGAAATGCCAATAATTGAGTTCTTATCTCAGTGCTAAACACTTACTGGTGAATTTTGATGGACAGTCCTACATCTCAGTTTACTCCACGCGGTGAACACCGTCTAACCTCATCTATGAATGGTGTTTCTGAAACTTATTTTTAGGGAGGCAATTCTGACAAACTCCATCTTCTTACTACAGATTTTGTGCTCATTGACTTACTAGTTGTGGCTTTTCCCAGTTAAGGAACAAATCTCTATGTTCTATTCTTTCTGTAAATTTCCTGCAGACAGTTTTATTCCTTGTTTCAGGTCCAAATGTATATTTCTTTTATTTTTCTGTCTTTACCCAGAGTAACATTTTAAAATAAAAGCTCCTGAAACAAACTGACAATAAATGTCCAAGAAGACCCAACTGGATGTTTGTATCATTTGCCCTGCTTCTAAATGAAGAATTAGACACGCTTAGGGTTAACCTTAAGGATTCCCAAAGCTCTGTATGTCCTCAATTAAATGTTCAGTTCCCATTGTCGGCAACATATGCTATTATGCTCTGTATACAAGGCGGTAGAAATAAGTGGAAGGTAAGAATTCAGAGAGACTACAGTATGTAGTTTATCTGTTGTTATTGGCCAACTCTTCTTAAATTCTTCCAAAGGCCCATCATTAAAAACTTTCACCCCCAACTATTTCATTCCATTTTAAACATTTGACAGAAAATCTTAAGAGAGCCTACTTAATGGGAAATCATTTAGAGGTACATTTCTAAAAACAGGGAAACATAATAATCATTCCCTAATTGTATATAGATAGGAAACTGTGGATATAAAGAGTGAACTGGGCAGGCAGGGCAGCAAATGGTTATGCACAGAATCTATTATAGATGTAGAAAAGAAGAATTATCCAGCCTCAAAATCAAGGTTAACATTTTTAATGGATTAAAACCCAAAGTTGTGAGCAGGACTAGAGGTACCAGCCTGCTGGTTTCTACAAGCAGCAGCGGGGACCAAGGTTCAGCTCCTCTGATGTATTGAAGAATAAAAGTGCTTCTCTCTCAAGGAGACTAGATCAAAAGGCAAAGTTTGGAGGAAAGGTGGAAAAAAGTCTGCTGCTTAATGCCATCTGGAGCTATGGCCTGTAGCAGCTTCTGATTGAGCGAGGGGGGAAGGCAGGGATGGAGCCTAGAGAATAAGAGGTTAACTAAGACACTGAGTCAGTCAGGGTTCTCCAGAGAAATAGAACCAGGGGAGTAAAGAGATTTCAAGAAATTTGGCTTATGTGATAATAGGGGCTGGCAAGTCCAAAATCAGTAACACAGGATGGCAGGTTGAAAACCCTTGTGCAGGAGTTGATGCTGAGTTCATGAGGCAGAATTTCTTCTTACTCAGGGAAACTTCTGCTTTCGTCATAAGGCCTTTCAACTCATTGGATGAGGCCTCCCACATTATCAAGAATGATCCTTTACTTAAGGTCACCTGATGGTAGAATTTAACCACATTTACAAAATACCTCAACAATGGCACCTAATCTGTGTTTGATTGAGTAACTGAACACTATGGCCTAATCAATTTGACACATAAGACTAAGCATCATGAACGCCTTCTGCCACTTTGACTAGCTCTATGGTATTCAAAATTTTATCTTGGACAAATAGCCACAAATGGCCAGTTAAAAAAAGGACTGAAAATAAAATAAATTAATAATCATGTAACCATCAAGTAAGTTGAATAAATAGCTTAAGAGATTAAAATATTTCAAATATGAAAATACCAGGCTCTCACATTTACCTGACATTCAAACAGATGATTTCTATCTTACACAAACCTATTCAGAGGATGAAAAAGTAGAAAGTACACTCATGCAACATATAATGATATTCTGGTCAACAGTGGACCACATATATGGTGGTGGTCCCATGAGATTATAATAATGTATTTTTACTGTGCCTTTTCTGGGTTTAGATATGCTTAGATTCATAAGTACTTAACATTGTATTATAGTTGCCTACAGTGTTCAGTACAGTAACCTGCTATATGAGTTTACTGCCTAAGATCAGTAGGCCATACCAGATAGACAAGGGATGGAGTAGGCTATGCCAACTAGGTTTGTGTAAGTACATTCCATGTTGTTCACACAATGATGAAATCACCTAATGCCACATTTCTCAGAATGTATTCCCATCGTTAAATGACACAGGATTGTATGTCCAAACATGTTTTAAGAGGCTAAAAAAGCAAAATTCAAAAGAATTTATAATCAATTTTGATTTGTGCCAGAAAAGGGAAATTCTGTGTTGATTGAAAATTTGAAAACTCAATCAGTGTTATCTGCCATGTTAACAAATTAGAAGTGAAAAACTGTGACATCTTTTTCATAAATCAAATAAAAAGACATTTGAGAAAATTCTCAATCTGTTCTTCATGAACTATCTTGGCAACCCAAGAATTCATGGAAACTAAATTAACTTGGTAAAAGGTTAAAAAAAGAAGTCTAGTAAACATCTACATAACGGTAAAATGTTAGAATAATTTTCTCTTAAATCAAGAAGAACACAATATGCTTATGATCACTATTTCTATCTAAAACTGAACTGGAATCCTTAGCTAGTGTAGTGAGACAATAAAAAGAAAGACAATTAATTAAAAAGAAAGACTCAAATCTGTCAATTATTCCCACATGATATTTTTGATTATATAGAGAACCTAAAATGGCTACAGATAGATGATTTAAATTAATAAAGGTAAGTTTTTATAATAATCTAGAGAAACCTGTTGCATATTTATGTACCAGCAGATAAAAAGTAGAAAAGCTATAAAAATACCATTTCTAGTAAAATCGTGAACATAGACTATCTATGACTAGGTCTGAGAGAAATCGGGCAACCTATTTATGGAGAAAATTATAAAATATTACTTTCTGACATTAAGGCAGACCTAAACAAACACCGCAAGATCCATTATGGCAAAGATATTAATTCTACCAATTCGATCGGTATAGTTAATATAATTCTAATCGAAATCCAAAATGTTGAAACTTGACCAGCTGATTCTAAAATTCAAGGTGAAGTTAAGGTACTCCTAAAAAAGTGCGGAAGGAATAAAGAAGGGCAGGGGAAAGGGCAGGTTTCCAGCCAGTTATTGATGGCTATTGCATAGTTCTAGAAATGAGGTCAGCGTGATAGCAGCAGAAGGGCAGAAAAGTAGAACGGTGCAACAGAATAAAACTCCAGAAACAGAACCACACATCCATGGAAACTTGATATATGACAGCACTGTAGTTCAGAGAAAAAAAGGTGGCCTATTCCATAAGTGGTGCTAGTGCAATTGGTTATCCAACTGGAAATAATTGAAATTAGATCCTTGCCATTACCAGACATAAATATCAGTTCCAGGTGGTCAGAGGACTTAAATCTGGAAAGCAAAACTTAAACAAAAAATTAAAAATATTTACTACATTTTCACATATTCAGGGTAGAGTTGAAAAATTTAAACAAGAGACAAACAATGCACATTTTAAAGGAAAACATGGATGAATTGATTATGTTAGCATTGAATACTTACGCTTACCAAAGAAACTTAAAGCAAATAGCAGAGTAATACCTATTGTGAGATACAATTTTGTGTAGTTAAAACATGCAAATCTATGGAAAGTATTACTTAGGGATGAAGATATGTATATATTATATATGTGTGACATATATGTACATATATGTATATTATATGTACAGATATACATGTATCATATGTATTAAAGTGTCTGTGCATACACACACACACACACACGCAAGTATACCTCAGACATATTGTAGGTTCAGTTCCAATATCACTGCAATGAAGGAAATATCATAGTAAAGCAAGTCACACAATATTTTTTGTTTCCCATTGCATATAAAAGTCATATTTACACTACACTGTAGTCTACTAAATGTGCAACAGCATGTGTCTAAGAAAACCGATTTAAATATCTTAATTAAAGATATATTACTGCTAAAAATACTAATGATTATCTGAGACTTCAGAGATTAGTAATCTTTCTGCTGGTAAAGAGGTCTTGCCTTGATGTTGATGGCAGTGGTTGCTGAAGGTTGGGGTGACTATTTCTTAAATAGTCCATTTCTTAAAATAAGACAACAATGAAGTTTGCTACAATGATTGACTCTTCCTTTCATGAAAGATTTGCCATCTTATATGGGCGCAGTTTGTGCACACCAAAACAATTATAATAGTATTTAATAATGTCAAAGATCACTGATTACAGATCACTATAAATGATATAATAATAATAAAATAGTTTGAAATATTGCAAGCATTACCAAAATGTGACACAGAGACCCAAAGCGAGCACAGGCTATCAGAGAAATGGTGCCAGTAGACTTGCTCAAAGCAGGGTTGCCATGAAACTTCAATTTATAAAAAACACAATATCTGTAAAGCACAGTAAAGTGAAGCATCAAAAAGAAAGTATATTTGTATACATACACTAAAAATATAAGTAAAATCAAGGGAAGTATAAACATATTTTTCAAGGTACTACTCACTTTTGGAGAAAAGTTTAGGTGACACATTCAAGAACAGATGAGAAGTTATAAAACAATATTAATGTTCAGTTCATTAAGCTTTGTGGTTATTCAAGGTATTTTATTTTAATATTTTTCTTGATACCTTAAGTATACATACTATATATAGTATCTTACTATTTTATGGAAATATAAAATTTGTACAGTGAAACACACAGATCTTAAGCATAGAATCCAATGAATTTTTGCAATTACAAATGCCTGTGTAATAGATAACTATATCAATATATAAACATTTACATTACGGTAATATTCATCATACCCTTTTGCAGCCCATCATTGACTGCCCAGGCAACTACTGTTCTAATTCCTTTCCCAATAGACTAGTCATATCTTTTCTATAAATCCTTGTAAATGGTATCATATGTACTCTCTTCTGTGCTGGCTTCTTTAACTCAGCATAGTGTTTTTGAGGTTCATCAATGTTGTATATATCTATAGTTCATTCCCTTTTATTTCTGGGTAGTATTCCGTTGTATGAAAGCCAAACTTTGTTTATCTATCCCCTTGTTAATGGAGAGATTGTTTCCAGTTTGGGCCTAGGTTGTTTCCAATTTGGGCCTAGTATGAAAATGTTTCTATGAACATGTTTAACTTTACAAGAAATCGCCAGACCAACTTCCAAAGTGGTTACAGATATATGCATATGTACTACAAACATAAAGTATAAGGGAGAGAAATCAAATATGACTTCACGGTTTTGGGCATTAACAAGTAGAAGAATGGATTTTCCATTTACTTATTCATGGAAAGTTTGGGGAGGAAAGATTTAGAGTTGAGTTTTCAAAAGTTTAATTTGAAATTCTTTTTTTTTTTTTTTTTTTTTTTGAGACAGAGTCTCACTCTCTTGCCTGGGGCGAGTGCCATGGCATCAGCCTAGCTCACAGCAACCTCAAACTCCTGGGCTCAAGCAATCCTACTGTCTCAGCCTCCCGAGTAGCTGGGACTACAGGCATGTGCCACCATGCCCGGCTAATTTTTTCTATATATATTTTTAGCTGTCCAATTAATTTTCTTTCTATTTTTTGGTAGAGACGGGGTCTCGCTCTTGCTCAGGCTGGTCTCGAACTCCTGAGCTCAGAACGATCCACCCGCCTCGGCCTCCCAGAGTGCTAGGATTACAGGCGTGAGCCACCTCGCCCAGCCTGAAATTCTTGACTAGAATAGGCAGTGGAATATATGTGTCTAAGGTTCAAAGAAGAGATCAAACCAGGAGATGCAGAGTCATCATCATACTAATTTACTGGTTCATTCATTCAAAATATACATATTTTATTGCGTGAACACTATATGGGCCAAGCTCTTGCATATACACATAGATCATATCAACTAAAAAGAAATTTTTGCCTTATAGAACATACATTATCTGTGGCCTAGCAGACCACATGAGAAAACTGAAAAAGAGAGTACAGACATAGAAAAGAAAATGGGTTAGAGGGCTGAGCCCAAGGGCTATCCATTGATTAGAGATTTAGGAGATGAGAAATAATAGCCAAGAGTCTGATGAAAAAATGTCCTGAAATCTAAAAGGAAATGTAGGGATGCGTTGTGCTCAGAAGTAATGTATGGTAAATTATATTATTGGCCTGTTTTAACAACTCTGCCTGTATTCATGTTTTGTTTTGTTTTTATCCTGAGGGAAATTTGTAGTTACTGCCACTAAAGGGGTACAGTACATCACTCCATACCTGGGATTTGGTTGGGCCACTAGAACGAAGCAGAAAAGTTGGTAGACCAGGTCCAGGCCTAGGTCTTAGAGGATTTGCACATTTCTATTTTCACTCTTATACATTTTCGTTCTCCGTGACAACATGCTGGGACTGGCCTGCTTGTCACAGGATGAGAAAGACATGGAAAGCTTCCCAGCCTTCATCTTCACGTGACCTTTTTCTTTCTCTGTCCCTGTGTCCTCTCCTCTTCTTATAAGAACACCAGTAATTGGATTTAGGGCCTATTCTAAATCTAGAATATAATCTTGAGATCATTAAATTAATTACATCTGCAAAGACCCTATTTCCAAATAAGGTCACATTCACAGAAATCGGGAGGTAAGACTTGAACTTATCTGTTTTTAGGGGACACAATTCAACCTACTACAGTGTGTTAATAGTATCATTTTCTATCCATCTAAGTATATTTTTCTCAGAGAAAGGATCCATGTTTATTCACATTTCACTATCAAGTGTCCAGAGAAATACCTTAGAATCAATAAATATTTGCTTAAAGAATGCTGTCAAGTATTTTTATTCAAAGATATAGCAGCAATTTCTGTGGTAACTAATAGTTGACATTCTAATAATCAGGAATTCTTTATGATCATAGATTATAAATTGACATATTTAAATCTACTGACTTAAAATCACTTGGATGGTATCTCCTGCCATCATTTCTCTCCCATGTTCAATGTTGTGAAACACATATAAAAAAAAAAAAAAACTCATCAAAGTCAGATGTGGTCTTTGATATGAAAGGAAATAATACATCGAAATAATTACCTGAAATTTCTAATAATGACTTGCCCTTTTATCCTAACAGTAATCATCAGTCCTCATAACAAAGAACCAACCATCATGGATTCTCTTTCATTAAATCCCCTTTGTCCCGAAACATATTGCTTGCTCTGCTCTGTTGATTTATTTTTTTCTCTTTTGAAAAGTTCTATTTCTTTTCAGAAAAGATAATACTGAGTTTTCTGTAGCACATTCTCCCTGTTGTTAGATAATTATTCTGTCTGGAAAAAATGTTATAATAGATTTTTCACAAAAGGGCTATTCAATACAGTGCATTTTACTATGGAAATCAACAGTCTCAGGAAAATGGGAGAACTTAAGACAAAAATGAACACTTATCTACCTGCCTAGTTCTCTGCTTTATTTCAGAAATGTAGCCCATGAAATCCGCTAAAGAAAAATGGAATAAAGTTTTGTGAGAGAAATACATCAGTCCACAAGTGAAGCAAAATGAGTAGTGGTCTAATTAATAAATTATGTCCTTTATTATAACATATGGTTTTCTTACTAAGATAAATCAATTTTTATGATAAGAGTTAGCCAGAAATGTGTTTAATCTCCATAAAATAAAAATATATAAATAGTACAAAACAATTTTTTTTAATTCCATACATAATTTTCCTTCAAGTCAGTGAAGTGTCTACTAAATTCCAAACCTAATAGTCCTTCCTAAAATGATGACATATATGTATCTTCTAATTCATGTACTCTTTAAAGATTTGCATATTGCCTAGGAAGAGAAAAAAAATTAAACTCTAGAGACATCATTGGCCAGGTCCCACCTGTGTTAAACCCTTTTATTGTAGGTAATAGGTTGAAATGTGTAATTTGAAATGCATAATACATGGGTTAAGATCAAATCAATATTATGAGTTTTTTTAATTTTATTTAAAAATAATTGTAGACTCACAAGAAGTCACAAAGATTGCACAGCAAGTTCCTCTGTACTCTTTGTCCAGGTTCTCCCAACGGTGGTATCTTACGTAACCAAAGCACGTTGTCCAAATCAGGAAATTGACATTTCTAAAATGCTATTACTATATTATAAATCTTATTTTGATTTTACCAGTTTTTAAATAAAAACTTTTTTTGTTGTATCAATCTATAAAATTATTATTACATATACGAATTTCTGTAAGCACCACAGGATCAAAATACAGAGTTGTTCCATCACCACAAGGAGACCTCTTCATGTCACCCCTTTATGCAAACACCCTCTCTTAACCCTAACCCTTGGTAAGCACTCAGCTCTTCTCTATCACTAAAATTTTATTTTAAAACTGTGATATAAAGGGAATCATCTAGTATATGACCTTTTCACTCAGAGAAATGTCTCTGAGATCCAACCAAATTGTTGTGGGTATCAGTAGGTTTTTTTTTGTTTTGTTTTTTGTTTTATTGCTGGGTACTATTCCACTGCATAGATATACCACAGCTTGCTTAACCACTCACCCACTGAAGGACATTTGGCTTCTCTCCACTTTTTGGCTATTACAAATAAAACTGCAAAGAACATTCTTGTTCAGGTTTTATGTCAGCAAAATTTTTTATTTCTCTAGAGTAAAATCCAGGAGTGTGATTGCTGGGTTATATGTTTAACTTTATAAGAAACTACCAGGCTGGTGCAGTGGCTCATTCCTGTAATCCTAGCACTTTGGGAAGCTGAGGCAGGGAGGATTGTTTGAGGCCAGGTGTTCAAGACCAGCCTGAGCAACAGCAAGACCCTGTTTCTAAAAAAATAGAAAAATTAGCTGGGTATGGTGGTGCATGCCTGTAGTCCCAGCTGCTCAGGAGGCTGAGGCAGGAGGATCACGTGAGCCCAGGAGTTTGAGGTTGTAGTGAGCTATGCTATGATGATGCCATTGCACTCTAATCCAGGCGACAGAGTGAGACCCTGTCTCAAAAATCAAAGACAAAACAACAACGACAACAACAACAAAAAGCTATCAAACATTTATTTTCTATTAAACTGTATGTTTAGCTTTTTAGGAAACTTCCAAGTAACTATATCATTTTACATTCCCACCAGCAATGAGGGTCACAGACCCTCATCAGCATTTGATATTGTGTTAATTTTTTTAATTTTAGCCATATCATACGTATGTGGTGGTATCTCATTGCATTTTTAGTTTGCATTGCCATAATGGCCAATGATGTTGAACATATTTTTATGTGTTTATTTGTCATCTATATAATCTCTCTGGTAAAGAGTCTTTTCAGTTTTCTTGCCCATGTTCTTACTATTGAGATTAGAGTGTTCTTTATATACTTTGGATTGAATTACTTTGTCAGATATGTGACTTGCAAATATTTCCTCCCAGTTGATAGCTTGTCTTTTATTCTTCTTATCGCAGTCCATTTTCAGAGCAAAAGTTAATTATCAGTTCATTTCTACTGAATATATAAAACTATGCAGTAGATCCTTGACTGAGAAAAAGTATATTTTAATTATTTAATTTGTGTGTGTGCATTTGTTTATGTGTACGTAATTTTTAGAAACTCAGTAAGGAGATGCAGATAACTTAGAAAAACTAAAGAACATTTTTATGATTTTGAAAGTGTTTTGACAAGTTATCGATTTCTTTATATAACATGCTTTTAAGGAAACTTAAGAATATTGGATAATACATTGCAACAGTATCTTTAATGTATGCATGTGACATTTTTGTCCTTTAATTGCTGACTTTTTCAGCTAACTGGTTTTAAGCATAAAGACGATTTAAACCAATTTTTCTCTGAAGGAAAAGGCAGTTTTCTTCAGAGTAATTATTTTAAGATATTGCACCATATAACTAATTATAACATAAATCAACGCTGTTTAATTTATGCAGTGTCACCCAACAGAGGAATGTTTTTGAGGGCTGAATGAGCAATGTAAAAAGTCATCCTTAAAGAGGACATAGTCAAACACATTTTACTTTGAGTCAGGCCTTTTTAACAAAAACACCCAAATAAACTATGATTACTGGGAAACCTCAAATCTTTTGAGGCACTGTTATATTTAAAGGTGAACAACTGAAAAATAAAGCCAAAAGGGTTAATAGGGGAAGGTTTCAAGCGTGGTTGATTGCAACATGTCCTAATTACAGAAGCAGGACATTTGAAGAGCAATCAATAGATTCAGAATAATGAAATCACTGTGCCTGTATTCACAGTAAGGATTAAATGAGGACACAATTTTCTCATTTTGTATGCAATCATTTAATGTTTTAAAGTAAAAAAAAAAAGTATAGGAGTGATGTAAAAATAACATAATTACATTGTTGATAGTTAATGGGAATTATTTGAATGTCGTTACAGCCGATGTTTTCTTCTCTAGCATTGTATAATTTTAGACGTAGAAACGATGCTACAAATCTTCTAAGACCAACCAAAAAGAGCACAATTGCATTTATAGGAGAATTGAAGATTTATGTCATACTAAAATAATTAGCAAATTCATAATGTAGAAGTGGTACAACATTGGGATCACCAGCACTTGAACAAGTTAGTTAATGTCCCTGTACCTCTATTTATAAATCTGTAAAAAGGAGAGAATAACTACATCTATTGTCTCAGCATTGTTGTGAGGATTGTATGGGTTAGCATATGTGAAACATTTAAAACAGTACCTGGCATGAAAAAATGTTATATAATAATTAGTGGCTGTAATTGTTAATTGAAACCATCATATTAATGCAGCAGATTTATTTGACAGAACATTTCATGAACTAGGGCTGTTTTCGATGTCATTTCTATCAAGAGGATCATAGATTGATTGAAATCTATTGCATTAAAATACTTTTCACGGAAAATGAGTTTGAGGGTGGAAAAAATATTTTACCACAGTTGCAGAAGAAGCAACAAAGGAAGAATTTCAGGAATAGGCCTTTACAACTTTGCATTTGAATCTTGTGTAGTATGCAATTATGATGCACTAACAGGAATTAGAGTACAGGCGATGCTGGAGAAGGGAGGATCACAGGAGTGGCGGCCGGAGACCACCGACTGACCAACAGCACTGCCATTAAGGCACTGTGGGATTTTGCTAAGTGACTTACCCTTATTGTGTCTCAGTGTCCACATCTGTACAATCAAAGCAATATGAACTAAGTCAGCAAAGAACATCAGAGGAAGAACTGAGATCCAGCTCTACCATTGGGAGGAAGTAGGTTTCTCCAGAGTTAGCAGTTTCGGTATCTCTATAATAAATAATAGCAATAATAAATGGGTCCATGTTTTTAGGGCAATATATTTATATATTTGGGTATCCTGCTTAAAGAAATGCAGAAGAGACACCAATAAATGTATAGAGAAGTCACTGACTACAAAAAGAAGGGATGATTTCCAGCAAATACAGGAGGAGTGAGAAAAGGCAAAACAACAGTGGAGCAGAAGGATCCCGACCAAAAGGCTGTCCTGAACACTGTACATAGTTCCTGATACAGGAAGGAAGATTATTAGGATGTGGCATTATCAAAGGTGGTTTAAGTGATAGATTGCTCAGAATGTTTGGTGTTTAAATATCTGTTAAAGCCACAGGAAGCTTAGGGCAGACAGACGGGTGCTTAGCAACAGGTGCAGGAACATACTGCCTTGTGGGCTGCCTGCCCTCTTTCAGGAATCTGACTCACCTCATAGGTATCATTAAACCAGTCTGCCTACCTAGGAGGGGTCCGGTTCCTGAGCACATGAGAGCTGTGCCGTCACAGGAAACCCCACATACTTGGAAGAGTTCCATACTTTGTTCAATGTTCTGTAGTCACTATCTTGAAATTCTTAATCATTTTGAAAACAGGATTCCACATTTTCATTTTGCATTTGGCTCTACAAATTATGTAACTTATTCTGTCTCTAGAGTATGAGTTGCTCAGAGGTCTTCAAAATTGTCAGTTATTTTGACAGAGATCCATGGCACCAACTCATCCAAATATAGTAATCAAAAAAGCATCCTATTTTTGAGCTGGGCTATGATTTTTAATTTTGATACTCTCTGAGTAAATTTCTTCAATATACTCCAATCAGCTAGTAGCTTTGTTTAAATATTTTAGACAACTCCAAATGCAAAACATAAAGTATAGAAAGAAAAAGCTATGTTTTGGCATCTAACCATGCAACTTCTCTATCAGTAACTTCAGATGTAATCCCTCAAGATTCCATGTGTATTAATATAATTGCTTACTTGTAACTCATGCAGAATGGGGCTGGGTGGCTCCACCAATCATTTCTCCAATGTATGCTGGACTTCTAGGATTTCTCTTCCAGGTCTCTCATTTTATCCACAGAGAACACATGTTGCAAGTTGTGTACCCTTTAGTTTAATTCAGCCCAGACTGTGGAAAAATGTATAAATATAATATCCATAATGAGACTGAGTTTTTCCTAAATGTATCTTCAGTTTTAAAATCTCAGTTAGGAACTTTAAAGTGAAAAAAAACAGCAGCACGGGGCAAGTGGAAGAAAATAAAATAAGGCAAATGAAGTCTGTAGTCTTGTAAAAGTCACTCAGGGTATCTGAATCCTTGTTTTGACATCTGTAAAATGGCTATAATGCTTGACAGGATGGTTGTAAAAATTAAGGGTAATATCAATAAAATGTTTGGTCCTTGGTGGTAGCTCAAGAAAAAGGTTTTTATTTGTTTGGGTTTTTACTGTTATATCAAAATTCACTGAATTCAGGTGCCGGCTAACCACCTGCAATTTATTTCATGACCCCAAATCATTCTATACCCCAAATACCTATGAGATAAAGCAGAAAGTGTGCCAAGAAAATGGTTGAGACCAATAGGTAAAAAAAAAAAAAAAAAAAAAAAAAAAAGTTTTACACAAGTAATGCTTTTTAATACAGAAAGGAAAATACACACACGGTAGAAGAGTATGATATAAAAATCAGACATGTCATGGCCCAAATGCAAGTCACTGCCTAGAGCAACTTACCTTTGATGGCTTTTGCTTTAAGTTATATTTTCTTGTTTCTTCTTAAGGAGGAAGAAGCTCCATGACTCTAAGGCATAAGTAATTTTAAATTTATTTCTTCATTTTTTCCCATGTGAACACCATTATTGGGTCTGATTAATGAAAGATACTGAATTAGGTTGTTTTCCTTTTTCCTCACCTTTTCTCTTCCACCATCTTCATTTTTATATGTATGCTTTTGTTTTTAGGACTTTTTAGTGACCCCATATGTTGTTTTTAAATGTGCATATACCTTAATTATTTCAATACTTTTAGGAGTATGTCTTGAGTCTCTATTTAAGACAAAGAAAGTAGTAGCCAGCACTTGCTTCTGCTTACTTCCTTCTTACAACTTCTAATTTCTACCTACTATAAATTATCTTACATTTGTTTTGTGGAAGGTTAATTGTTTTAATTTTTCACCATAGGTTGATTCCAAAAATTGAAGATTATTACAGTCATGTAAATAACATTTAGTCAAACACAAGTCTGAATGGAGTTATTGTGTAGACAAAAAAAACAATGTCCCTAAAAATGCATCACTCAGAGAAAGATCAGAACTTAATGGGTACTTTTGACAATTCAAAATGAGTTAATTCTGTTTTGCATTTCATTGTGTTTAAATTGCTTTTCTATTTTTCTTTTCAGTCTATGGCTTTTGGTGTATCACTAAAATTGTCTGTTGTTGAAATTATATTATCTATTGCATGCAATTTGCTTTGTCAAGGAAACATCTCTGCTATAATCCAATGACTTCCCACTCCCGATAAGTAGAAAGCACAGCTAGACAGCCTTAGGTTAAATTCTCAGTTTGATTCCATGCCTTTTCATCTGGTAATTCTACAGTTTGTTTTTCTCCTTATAAATTTAAGATTATTTTCTTCACAAAAGATATTTTAAAGATAATTTGTTGGTCTATCCCTACATAACATCTTATCTTCAAAATTTTATCTTTAAAATAGTTTATTTCCCTTGTTTCAAAATCATATTTCTTTCAAAATAATTTTTTCTTTATCCATTTTTTTGTTTCTAGTATCCACTTTAATGACAACAATTTTGATTCCATTATGATTCCATTTTCTTTGTATGGAGAGAAATGATTCCAGTTCCTTTCAACATAAACTGTCTTAATGTTTTTCTTCAAATGATTTCAATTTATGTAGCTTCAGTTTACAGATCTCCATAAACTGGTAGGTCTGTCTGCATGCATTGTGTTTGTTCTTCAATGGGTCCTTTGGATCTGAAGACTTTTTGCCTTACTTCAGCTCTATAACATTTTCTTTCATTATTGGCTTGATTATTTTCTTCCCTTCTCTTCTCCTTTCTCACATTTTTGAAAGTCCTATTACTAGGATGTTAACTATCCTATTGCTTTGTAACATATCTTTTAACTGTCCATAAGAATACCTCAGTTGTTTTTCTTTTCAACACATCTATTCTTTTCCTGTAATTTTGCTGATCAGAATGTTAGGTAGATAGTGAGGGATTCTGGGTCTTCTAGGGATGAAAGTGCGTGCTGTTGCCTCCATCTTGGTCCTGCGCAACACTAATTCTCCATACCTGAGGGAGGAGGGAAAACCCTACGAACCTGCCAATCAGAACTTGGTGCGCCAGCTATAGAAGAATGCAGAGGACTGTCTAGCCTATGGAACAAGCCTCATGGGTACCATAAAGTCCAGAAAGTGACCTAGAACCCACATGCGCAGTGAGACTCAGGTCACGCAGCTCCCCAACTGTCCAATCAAAGTGGTTCTGTGGTGAAGTTTGAACCATGGGGAGGTCCCTATCCGAACATCATAAAACAAGACCCAGACCGTGACCAGACTCTCTTTTTCCTGCTGTGACAGGTGTCCAGTCATCATTTGTGGCGTATGTACCATGCTTCGTAAAACTATATCTCGCTCTTCCTCTGTAATCCTATCTTGCTCCCCCTCAATAACTTCACCTCATGCTTGCCTTGCTCTGGCGCGTCTGCTCATTCTTTGACCACGGGTATGCCAAGAACCAACAGTTTCAGACTAAAACCTAGCAAGAATATTTTATTGCTACTCTTTCATATTTGTCTATTTTTTGCCATATTGACTTAATATCGTTCTCCAAAGATATCAATCAGAATTTATTTAGATTTCCTAGCATTTTTGCCCTAATTTTCTCTGTTTGCTAGTTAGATTCTTTTTCTTTTCTTGTGTGCCCTGGATTTTCTTCAAATGTGCTTTACTCCTTGGAAGTCCTTTTATACTTAACTATGACAGCCCTTGCTGATTAAATAAGTCTTGGGTGGCCTCTGCTACTGCATACTCAAGACCATTTTCCCAGTTGGCCTCTTTACCAGGAGGGCCAGCTGCACACAGAACTGTTCCAGGGCAGAAAGTGGTGACTGTCAAACATCACTTTAGACAGTGGGGGCCAAAAACAGCTAGGGCCACTTCCAAATACCAGAAGGAAGCAAAGCCACTGGAGCAGTCCCAGCTATCACTGGAGAGGGAAAAAAATTTTGTTGTCTTTATTGTTGTTCTCTTCCTATCCCAGATCTCAGGGATAAAATGCCAGGTGATCAGCACTCCCTGGAGGATAAGGAGATGCTCAGTATGGAGGACTGAGCCAGAACTGAGCCATACTCAGCTTCTCCGGGAATTTTCCTGCTTTGGGTCCAAAGTCCTACTCTCACTCTTCCCAGCTGGGAAAACAACTCCACCACAGGGATCCTCCCAGGCTACAGGACTTCCTCAGCTATTTTTATGCAAATTTTCTCCTTCATGATTCCTGCTTTCCAGAACCCAAGTAAATGCCTTTGACCTGCCAATGAGTCCATCATTCCTACAAAACAATCAATGCTCCTTGATAGTGTGAATTAATACACATTCAGGCATATATGTGTGCATTCCAGTGCAAAGTAGTGATTGCAGTAAGACAACACATGAGCTCATTTTCTCCTCTTTAACCAGAAGCCTGCAAATATTTTTCCTGATATTCATGTATTCAAACCCTATAAATATAATTTCACTGTTATTCAACAAATATTTACCAACCTAAGACTGGATACGCACAACCATGCACACACACACACACACACACACACACATCCACACCAAATGATTAAGTGTGTTACATAGGATTACAGAGGTTGAGAGATTGAGAAAATAACATTTAAAGTGGATTTCTTGAAAAGAGAAGATGCTTCAACTGAATTGGAAAAGACAGGTTTATCAGACAAATGAGGTGAATGAAGGGAAAGGGAACAGTATGTACAAAAGCAGTGTGAAGCGAGGTATTATAAAATGTCATGGAAGGCATAGTTATTCACCAGAGTGTTAATCTTCATCTTTAGTATTTGGCAAAAATATGCTGCTCAGTATTGGCTTCAGGCTTTGGACCAAGAAACTGTCAAAGACGCCCATCAGTGTCATTTCTGGCATAGCTAAACTTTCAAATGTGATCAGTAATGCCTTGATTGCATTTTTAGTTCATGTTAATAAGTTCAATAGCCTCTAGAAATACTATAAGCAAGTCATTTGGGTTCAGGGTTAACATCCAAATAATAATTTTTCAATATATGGTAGTCTTTTGGCTATAATTACAGAAAAATCTCTTTAGAAACATTTTTGCCAAAATGATATCAGATGAAATATAAATGTGTGTCTATCACTGCAAAATTTCAGTGCTTCAGCAATTGAAGATTGTTGATTAACTATAAAATAGATAAGTAGATTGATAAATAGCACAACTCCCAAGAAGTTACCCTAGAAAAATAATATATCCTTTTGGCATTAACTATGTTTAAACGATTTTAAGTTAGAACAAAGATCGGTGGAAGTTTGACTGCATCAAAGTTCTAGTATCGATACAAGTATTTATTTTTCTAGGGTTTATAACATTAAATATAACCTTTAAGTGTTTATTTATTAGATTCTATTGTCTTAAAAATTGTAAGGAAAAAATTCTATTTGAGAATTGAGAGTTCATCTTGAGAGAATGATTTATCAACATTGTCACCTAAAAATTTCAAAAGAGGAAAAACTTGTATCATATCCATATCAAGATAAATCATATTTGATCAAGCCTTAAAGCACAAAAATACAAAAATATGAAAAACTATCATAAAAGATGGAACACTATACATATGTTAAATATGTGTGTGTGTGCGTATATATATGTGTAGAGAGAGAGAGAGAGAGAGAGAGAGAATTACACTGTGTCACCAAATAACCTCGAATGGGTGCTAACAATCCAATTGCAGTTAATGTTTGTTTTTTGTTCATGTGCTGATTCACAGAGGGTGTTCTTAGGCGACAGATGGCTTGCCTCCATATGGTGGTTCAGCTGTCCAGACTTTCCATATTTGGGCTTCCCATTTCCCTAGAGACAGCCATTATCTGCCTCTAGCCAGGGAAAAGAGAGACAGCATGATTGGGGTTGGGGAAGATATACCTCTTAAAATCATGACCTGAAAATTACCTACATCATTTCCTGATATATTTTCCCTGTTGCACATTAAATAGTGATATTTTATAATATACTACTTATTTATATCATACAAGTATTTGTACATGAATACAGAAGTGGATTTTTTTTCCTTTTAAGTTTGACAGCTTGATGCTCTAATGATGAATTCAATTTTCCTCCTGTTTACTTGCTGAAAGATAGGTGACTACTGAATTTCCCAGAGCTAACAAGAGAATGAAGCAGATGGAAGGAGCATTGGTACAATAGAAAATCAATGCAAAAGTGTCATGTAATTGTTATTGGCTATGAAGGATGTAGTGATCACTAGCTTACAATGTTGCATGTATATTCTTCAGTTGAATGTTCAGAAGATAATTATAGAACTGCTTATATGTAACAGAATTAATGGCCGTGAGTAGAAAGACAGGTGACCACTTTCTACATACGTTTTCTATAGCCAAAGAAGAGCTACCTGACATTCAGCAGAGATAGAATCATGTTTGTTCTATTCTATTCAAACACAAGATTCAAAAAAAGGAAAAGCAAATATTTCTTTTTGAAAAGGATTCTTAAGTAAAAGAAAGAATTAATGCTATACATTGTAAATGGTATTTCCCACTCTTAATATTGTTTACTACTAATAGTTAATTAAAGATAAAGTAGTTGCTTTCTAGTATTCAAAACCGATAGGACTCCAGAGCGTAAGAAGTATGTCTTTCTTGATTTGTACTCTAAAGTTGCTGCTATCAATTTGCTGCAGAGTGATTGTAATAAGTGTACGTGATATGATGCCGAGGGGCAAGTTGATGTTAACACATTGTTCTGCTATATTGAAACCAATTACTGCATCATTGGCATACTTCTGGCCCTGCATATCAGAACTTTTTCCATTAACTTCTTTTCAGATTATTCAAATTCAAGAAAAATTGTTAGAAATTAAAACAAAACAAAACAGAATGTTGAATGCAGACACTATAATAGGTATGCTCCTGAAAAATATTAAAAAGCATTTTGTTCACCTAGTAGGTTAAGCTTCACTTTTGAGATCATATCAATGAAAAGTCTGATCATCATCGATCACATTTTCCACTCTAGAAGTTGCGTGAGTGATGAGTCTGTACCTCAGTTGGTCATCTCAGAGAGAATGATGACATAATAATTTGGCCACAATCATCAGTATTACCCTATGTCGGGGAACCAGCACAAAAATTTTACTCTTGCTTCAGCCTCAAAGGAAAGTGAATGTCTAGTTAATATTGCAAGTGTGCAGTATAACTAGAGGAATAATTCAATAGCTAATAGTGCTAAGAAACTATTTTGTATGATAATGTAAAATTTTAAAAATTTACCTATAATTAATTTTGATATAATTTTAAGTTTATTTTGGTAAGGCAAAAATTAATTCTATCCATGTTAATGATATTTGTCTTCTGCTTTGGTTTTGCCTACATATCGATGTTAATACACAGCATTTCGTATTTGGTCAAAATGTATAGTAGGGATATCTCTCTTTTCCAAGGAGGGTCTGGTTAAAGGAAGGAAGCAAAATGCAACATTATTACAAGACCCGGGGACTACAATGTAGAGGGCTTTGTAGGTCATACAAAGAGTTTGGAATTGATCTTCACAATGGTGAAGCCAAATGGAGGGTTTTAATGTGGAAGAGAAACAAGATCTATATTTGAAAAATCTCAGTCACATTCATTCTTTTGGTAGCAAGGAACATCAGACTATGTTGCTCAGAACTAGAGTACTTTTGTAAAGATCCCATAGATTCTAGGGTTTAGGTCAAAATTCTATGATGGCACTCCAGCCCAGACAACAGAGCGAGACTCTGTCTCAAAAAAAAAAACTACGATGGAATGAAATAAATCAAAACATTTATGGTAAAGATCAAAAATATTTTGTGCCATTGATTTATGATATTTATCTAGATTTCTGATGTTATCTAAAGTCTTCCATATTTATATAATCAACACTATTGAACATTTTCAGTTCAATTAGACATTCGAAGGTAGAAATGATTCGAGAAACAGATTCTCTCCCATGTAATATTTCCGTTTTAAGATACGTTGTTTTAGATACATGTAAGTTGGGTTTTAGCTAAAAGAGAAATGAATCACATGGAATGGCTTTTTCAAATAATCAACACTGACACCATTTATTATTTTATAGAAGAGGGCTTCAACTTTGAGGAGTAGGGAATCAAAGAGTTGAGATCATCTTAGAATTCTAAATTCAAGGATGCCTGTAATAAAAATGGACATGGTACTAGCAGTAGAAAGGGAAACTAGGAAAAAAGAAAAGGCAGGAAGGTAAAAGAATATGGTATTCCACAGAAAAGGTAAAAAGGGGTAATTTAATGATTAATCATTGTCTCAAAAGGTTATTTTATCTCCCTAATACTTTGTCTGACATGTCTCCAAGTCTACCTACAGCCTCATACAGTTTTCTGGCATTATTCTTTTCTCATGAGGTATATCTGTTGGTCTGTGTTCAGGTTTTGTCATTTGCCAAGCCTTTCAACTTCTGCACCTCTGTTCTTTGGTTATAGGACATCTCAATGAGCAATGGACACTCACGCTGCCTCTAACTAGGCGGATGTGCCTCCTATTACTTAAATAGGTAGAAATTCAGTTGTCTTTTGTCAGGATTTTCTGCATCTTTAGAATGATCAGTCTATCTACTTCCTGGAGGTTGTTGCAATACAATATTTATATGGTGAAAAATTTATTTTGATGTGTATCTAAGCATAACTGAGACTATTCTACCAGAATCAGATATTTTATCAAAGGTAATAATGAAATATTAGTTTGACTCCACTTTGCTTAAACAGTTACATTCATGGCTACCATTTAATCATGAATATAACTATTTAAGCAAAATTTCTTGATTAGTAAAACCATATTGTACTTTTTATTAGTCTACTTTGGCCACAGCTAGAATTTAAAAATATGGCTTCAGATATAACTCGAAAGCACTAATAATAATCTATCAAAACTGAACATACGTTATCATCCAAAAAATGTGATATCCACATGAAACTTATAAAATAGCTTTCATAGCATTAAATAAAGCTTAATATGATCTAATGCACATGATTTGCCAATCTGATCAGAGTTAAAAATAGAATAATAGAACTAGTAGTTATTCATGTTGGACCCCAAATACAAGTTTGAATATTCTCTGTGATTTTGAGATTTAAATAAGCTATAATACATGCCTGCTGACAAGAGTCTATGTCTCTGAATCGAGATATCAGAGCAAAAACACAAGCCCACATGCCAAAAAGTGACAAAGTTTTGAATATTCCACATGTCTGAATGATGGCTTCATCCCACTTCACATCTGCTTTTGGTAAAGTTCTTGTAGTTTTGTAGTACACTGCAGATATTTCAGAGGAGAGAGAGAATTCTGGTCAAAACAGAATTATCTGTAATTTTGATGTAAATTATTTTTAAAAGCCCAAATCCTTTGCGTATACAATCACTAAGAAACTAATTGTTTACTCAATAATAATATCCCTCTCTGTGCTGTGTTTAAAGTTCTCAGTCTCAGTGAACTCACAGGTTAATGGCAGCATTTCACAAGTAAACACGTAATTATATACAATACTATGTGGCAATAGATTTGGTAAAGCTATCTACAGGGTGTCATGGCAGCAGGGACAAGGGGTGCCCAGCCTAGTTTAAAGACTCAAGAAATTATTTCTTGAAAAAATAATCTAAAACAAATAAATACAACAAAAATGAAACTCAAGCAAGAAATCTTAAGAAACATCTAGTCCAACCGCATTTTATAGACAAGAACATTGACATTTAGAAAAGTTAACATACTATGTTACTTAATGCAGGAATTGATTTTGGAACTCAGAACTTTACTACCAACTTAGTTCTCCTTGAACCTCTCTGTACTTAATGACCAGTTTCATGAAGTTGTTGTGCCTAGGCATAATTTCGAGACAGATTACCCCATGTTGTGTTGATGTCTGGTCCAATCCTCAGTGGTCAAGCAAGGGCGGTATCAGGTCATACAAAAATGTATGGGGCCACCCTGTAGCTGGTAGGTGGTGCTCAGAAAGAGGATTTGATGAAGACATCACAGAGTCTACCACAGAAAGGGTATTACCACCATGCTTGCTTGACGAATTTTTAATCGCTAAGTCAGAAATTTCTCTTCTGTATACAAAGAGGGCAAAAGTCAAGAGGATTTTCAGGCAGATAGGAAGCCTTCATGATAGCGGGATGGAAACTGCCGACCAAAGGCTTTGCCAAATTGCAGAGGACTACCTCTGAGACAAAAAAAGCACTCCATGGATGGCAGAGAAGAAAGCTTTTGAAAAAGCACATGATGATGTCTCAGAGGAAAATTCAAGTCTTGATTTATGGTATTTGACTCCAGCTGCTTGGCAGAGGAGAGCGTGAACAAAAAAGGAAAGAAGGAATAAAGGAAGGAAGAGGGGAGGGAAAGAGGGAGGGACAAAGGAAAGAAGGAAGGCGGGAAGGAAGAAAGAGAGAAATGCAATGCATCTTGAGGGTCTAATACAATAGACCCCTGAGGCAGAAGTGATGGGGGAAACAAGTGAAAGCTGCTTTTAGAATCAGCTTGTCAGAATCAAGGAATGAAGTCCTTGGGAGCAGCATTGGCAGTTAACCTCTATGGCTAGGATGCCAGTATTTCCAGAGGTTGGGAGGGGGACGAGAGATAAAAAATTACCTATTGAGTATAATGAATACTCTTCTGGTGACAAGTACACTAAAAGCCCTGACTTCAGTATTGTACAAATCATCCACGTAGCAAGAACCATTGTACCCCCTACTCTATTGAAATTTAAGAAAAAAAAAAAAAAATAGAATTCTTGTTCTTCTGTGTCTATGACCTGAATTATGAGGAATACTAAAACCAACATCCACTTTAGGTACTAAGTTCTAATTTTGCTATTTTTCTCAAAAGTTGGTTCATATTTAAATGACTTTTGTCCTTTTCAATCCACTTTTATCTTGTTCTTCTAAGAATGTAACTTGTAAGAGCCTCAATTAATTAATCTATAAAGCCCATTTTAAAAATCTGGTTACAAAAAAGACTGTTTGGGAGGAACTGACTCCAGCAAAATTGTTATTTTTCAGTCATAGCCTAGTCCCACTGGCACATTCTCTGGTACTTAACCCTGCAAATATTCTGTGTGATTATTAGTTTGATCACTGCTATTTTGACCTCACAGATTAGACCATTGTCTGCATTTCCACCGTTTTGTGTTAATCAAATGTCTTCAGTTGAACATTCTCTCTGGTGAATAAGGAGGCTATATATGGTTCAGCTTCCAAAGATTCCCTTGCCAACTGGATGAATTTGATACAACAGAGTAGGTAGGGGTCAGTACAAGAAGGGGATTAAGTACACCTGAGTATACCAAGTGTAAATGTTTTGTCTGCATAATGCCCAAATGGCTGCTACCAAGGAGAGGCAAGAAGAACATTTAGTTGGTTTCTCTCTTGTTATACTACATAAAATTATGCTTTCCTTGCTCCCTTTCAAAAGTTACCCCTAGTCAGTTGGGGCCTTATAAAGTTGTAAATGACAATTAATTACAGCAGAATTAAGTGATATTTCTTAAATGATGTATTTTATCCTCCTAGGTTGTTTTATGAAGGAAATAGTGGGGAAATGAATTGCAGCCTTGAAAAATGTCCAGATAATAAATCTTTCTGTTTATATAGGTATGCAGTATTCCTTGTAAAAAAAAAATGCCACATATTTGCAGATCATCTACTAAGTTTACACAGGTTATATTTTCCTCTTTATTAATAGATGGTTCACATTGGCAGGGACATAAAAACAAAATCAGTAACTGGAAAGAGGTCTTCTGCAGTCACTTGTCATATGTTACTTCTAACAGTCATAAAAAACTTAGTTTAAATTCTTTAAAAACTAAAAAAAAATCACTTGGAAAGCAAAAACGAATAGAATATTTGTTACGTATTTACACAGTGTATTTGGAGAGGATTGATGACATCTTCTTGTGTTCATCAATGTTCCTACTTCTCATTTATACTGCCAAAAGGAAAAAACAATCTGTTCTAATAATTCATAACCTCTAACTCTTCCTGCATTGCCCATCTTGGACCATGAATGTGACACCTTATTTTGTGTGCTGTCAATTTTTGGAAGAGTGAAAATCACATATATTAGGATGTTTGGTCATAGGGACAAAGGCCACATTTAATTCATCTTCGTGCCAAATCTCTACAGGTTATCCTACTGTATAAATATTTTCTTAACAAATATATTCATGAAATAAATTCACACAGGAGAGTTATATAGCTTAAAGGAGCAGGAGAACTAGCTCTAAACAGGGATTCTTTCTACCTTTGTTCACTCCATTGTTATACAGCTTTTGGGCTTCAGAATTTATTTTGAGATTTCCTGTTTTCCAAGTCATCAACAATTTTCTGAATTATTGTTTTTTTTGTTTTTCGAGGGGACAATGAAACCAAAAAATGAGGTACATGGGGGACGTAATGGTGGATAGTTGTTCAGAGCCATCTCCGCACAGTTCCTGTTTTGTGAGGGAATGAATTTCTATGATTCATTTCTTCTGAGCCATGTTTATGCAAGAGTATTTCCTGGGATGGATTAAATTGATCAAAAACTAATATAAGCAGAGTGAAGAATTAACAGGACTTTAAAATCATTTTATTTTATTAGTAGCGAGTAGTAATTCAGAAGTCAATTTTCTATCCATAAATCAAGACAGAAGATTATTTTTTTCTGAATCTTATGAGTGTATAGTGCGAGAGGCATGTATCAATGTATTCAGTAAAGATGTAGTTACATGAAGTAACTGTCAGATTACTTCTGATAATTTATTTTTTGACATCTGCTAATGGTCGTCTGAAAGTATGAAATGCCATGAAAGTAGCTTCTAGTGGAAAAGCTTCAACTGATAAAAGTAGATGGAAATTGTATAATTTAAATTGGATGCACACATTTACACACACATATGATAACATATATAATGAATGATACTTATTAAAGGATACAGAACATTAGATATGAAATTTTAACTAATTACAGTCTATGAAAAAGAAACTCGTATTCTCACAGAGCAGGGAAAAGAGCCTCCTTTGCAATTGATGATGGGAGGTGAGGAGGAAGAAAAAAATCCTACTTTAATAAAACTAAGTTTTGTCTGATTTGATCTACACTAAAAAAGAGGGTCACGGATATACTGCATACCTTGCAATTTCAATCAGAAAGAACAATGTGTGGTTTAGTGCCAGTGAAAGTTCATGAGATGTATTCCCCAAGTTAATATCAAATTAGAACCCAGTTACACAGACTGCTGTCTGCCTGTCTTACAATATGCCGTGCTAATCAAGGGTAGTGCTGGTGACTATGTTGGATGTTAGCCTGTGCCACTGACAATAAGTATAGTCAGGACTACAAAAAGCATTGGATCTTATTTTGTTTTCAAATCTCACTGATACTGTAGGAAGTTCAAGGTTATCAGGACATTATCATTGCTGTTGTGTGGCAAAATTTTTCAATAGGCTAAGAAAGGAAACATGTTCAGTGGAAAGCACAGTCTCCTACGATGTTGTCTAAAGTAATGAGATATAAAGTAAAAGACAGAAAAAGCAAGGCACTCATTAATATAGCCACAGAAGGTGAACTAGAACAAAACTTTACAAGAACCATCTGATAGAAAGTAATGTAAACTAAAAATGGAATCCACATATGTAATTAAAAATTTTCTAGTAGGCATTAAAAGAGTGAAGCACAAAACACAGGTGAGTGAAATTTAGTAATATATTTTATTTAGCCAAATATACCTATCATTTTGAAATGTAATCAATATAAAAAGTATTGAGATATTTACATTATTTTTTTCATGCTAAGTCTTTCAAATCTGGGGTCTACTTTGCACTTTTGGTACATGTCAATTTAGACAAGCCGATTTCAACTGTTTAAGACACACATTTGACTAATAGATTCCCGAAAGGACCACTTAGGCAGAACTTCCCACAGCAAGCACAAAAACAGAAGAACAAAGGCTGACACCATTCATTCACTCACAAATCCCATCACGTTGGAGGAAAGACATCTAGTTTACAGAGTTCTGGAGACAGATCCAGGCTCTTGCCCCCTCCTTTGCATTTGAAGAAGTCTCCAAATTGCAAAAGAGGACATGCAGAAAGGGATAAGTGTATATCCCTGAGAACGCAGGCTAAGTTAAAGTTAGGGATATGTAAGAAACCTAAAACAAGGGAGCACCCTCTGTGTACTCAGTTGAGCTGCCTTGGAGTCCAGTGTCTTCTGTAAACTCTGCATTTCAGTGAACACCTGATAGATTTTCTGGGATGCAGATGATTTTGTAATAATGATCCATGTCCCACACTCCTGCTCAGGCACTGTATGAAGTGTTGATCTTCTGTGAGTCACAAGAGAGGGGTCATGCACAGGGTGAGCAGATGTTCCAGTTTGCCCTGGGCAGTTCCCATTTGTGTTTACAATCATGGTGTGATTGTATAAAATTCTTTCACTTGCAAATGTGTTCTAGTTTGGAAGATAAATTATACGTTTGCCCCATCAGAAAGAGTTAGGGACACTTAAGAAATCCCATCTTAGGTATGGGTCAGAGGACAGATAGAATCTCCAGGTCAGCACAGATGAGAAATTTGGATTTAAAATCCTAATTCATTAATATTATAATAATTTGATAAGGAGGGAATAAGATGACTTCTTTGTACCTAAGTTTATTTATTTCAAATAAGAATATTTTTTTCTCTCTGGGTTTCCTTCTTCAAGTAATTTCGTATCCACTTAAATCACAAAATTGCTGTCACTATTAATAAAACCGACTAGTTTAAGTTCACATATTAAGCATCTTAGCTGTTTCTCAACTCTGTTTAGAAATTTCTCAAACTTATGAGACTTTTTTATCCTTAACTTATACTTTTAAAATATATTTGTGATAAATGAACTCTAGATAAAGTGGTTTATTAATATCCTCAGCTTATATTCTATTTTTTCAGTAATTATTATTACCTCTTCACTGACCTTTATATGGTATGAGCTTTAGGGGAAATTTCAAATTTCCAATTAACTTGGAATGTGACTAGATCTTTATAAATGAGGAATGATTTAGTTGCAAATTTATGGCATGTAAAAGATTATAGTTAACTATGTAATATGTGCTAAAGTAAAAAACCTAGCTATCTGGAAAGTGTTTGTTTATGGAGGAACATAAACAGCCTGCATTAGAGAAATTTACAAGAATGTGGGGAATGATCAGGATGTATCTAATGCATTTATATGTGGATATAAAACTTGTAATTTATTATATTGATTTTCCTGCTATCAAAGATGCAGCACTCATGGTAACTTTACCTTCATTTCCAAGAAATCTTAGCAAGATGACTTTATTTTACGGTGTATTTATAATGACTGCATGAGTCAGAATGCCTTGAATTTTATGGTATTTTCTTTCACTTTGTCTGTAATGGCCATCAATAGACAATGACAAAAAATTCTCATTATCTGTAGTAAGAAAAAATAAACATTCAGTGAAGACAGGTACTTTTATGCAATGATAATATATAGATTGCAACAGTTAGTATTGTTTTTATTTATTTTTTAAGTGATTTCTTAATCCTGGATATTTATTAAAACTGATCCTTAACTGTTCAAAATTGTTAGGAAGTTGGCTGAATTAAATTAGATGGCATTCTAAAAATCATGCCTTTTTACAGCTTTCAAGCACACACAACCCACTCATAAATCTGAAGTTAAATTATTTTTACTAAACGTACTGCCAAATCAATGTAAATGAATGTATAGTAACTTTTAGAAACTATTAATCATCCGGATGCTATTGATGGTAGATAGGATTCTGCTAAGGCATTTTATTAATACTATAACATTTTATGTCAAAACTTTTTATTATGAATTTTTTAAACATTCATAAATGTAGATAGAATAGTATGATGAACCCCAACCTGGAATTAAATAATTATCAACATTTTATCATATTTGCTTCATCTTTTATATTTTTTGATGAAATGTCATTTTTAAAGTAATTTCAAGATATTTCATTTCTAGATACTTCAGAATACATCTCTGAAAAATAGCATTTTCTTAAATGACTGCAATATCATGATCATACCCAATATATGTCCCATGTTAGAAAATTATATGTAAGATATATTCTTCCATGATCACCATGCAATATTGTCATTGCTGTGGCTTGAATGTGTCCCCCCAAATCCATATGTTAAAACTGAATCAACAGTGTGATAGTATTAGGAGGTGAGGCCTTTAAGAAGTGATTAAGTTATTAGGGCAGAGAGCTTTCTTGGATGTGATTAGGGACCTTATAAAGGGGCTTGAGACAGTGGGTTCAGTCTCTTCTGCTCTTTTGCCATGTGAGGACACAGCAAAAGGTCCTCTAGAAACACCCAACCTGCTGGCACCTTGATCTTGCACTTTCCAGCCTGCAGAACTGTGAAAAATACATTTCTGTTCTTTATGAATTACTCAGTCTGTGCGGTATTCTGTTAGGCAGCAAATCCACGAAGACAGTCATCTAACAAAACTGATACAACATTTTGAATATTATGTCATTATCCAGGCCGTGGTCAATAGCCCTCAGCCTAGGCCTTTCTCACTCTTTGTTTGTTCTAGTCAGAATTTAAATGAGTGCATAAATGGTGTATTTGGATGCCATCTCTTCAGTTTCTTTTACTGTAGAAAAATTTCCCTTCTCTTTTATATGATGTGACTGTAGTTTCAGTGTTCAAGGACAATTCCGCGTTCTGGATTTGCCTGATTGTATCCTCTTGTTGCCATTTAATTGATTCTTCTTTCCTTGGCTTTTGATTTCAACGGGAAGCTATAGCCAAAACTTTGATTGAAATCATATCTGACATGTTTGTCACAAATACTTTATAGACAGTGATGTAGAAATCATACTATATTATGTTAGAAAGCACACATTATGTGGCTGTCCCATGTACTTCCCTCTTACATTTAAGTATTATTATGGAAATTTGCAAACATATTAAAGAGTAGAAATAAACAATTAAATGCATATAGTGTATGCATGTATTTATATGTATATATAAATATAATATTATATTATAATTTGGGTCCCAAAGAGAGTTATGCATTTTGATTGAATAATATATCTTTTGAATAACTATAAATATAAATATTGCCCCTTTAACTTTGTTTTTTCATTTTAGTTGATGAAACCAGGTTGCTTGTCCTATAGAGTTTCCCAGTCTGATCATTGCTGATTGCCTACCTTTGGTGTCTCTTATCATCTTCCTTAGAGTTCTAGCCTTTGTCAGATTTAGGTTTAAATTTATTTTGGTAAAGCTACTATACAAGTAGCCACCACGAGGTTTAGATAAATTGGATAATACGGATTGTTTGTGTGTGTGTAACAATTTTTTTGAGATGTTATTAGCCATTGATAAACTTTAGATGGACATGCAGATCCATAAGGGGATTGTAAAATGTCGATATACTAATACCGTCATGTCTTTTGTATATTAGCTGGAATACCTCTTTAAAGATAAACTTCCTCTCTTTAATTGTTGAGATAATGTTCATGGAGAAAAAGCAGCTTAATGTTTTATTGCTATTTCTTTTTTAAAAACCATGTTTCAAAATAATAATATTGTTTCCTACCTCCATAATTTATTGATGGCTTTTGAAACTTGCATATACCGGGTTTTAATCTATTACGATCATTATGCTTTTTGATACTTAAATTGTCACTTCTTTGCCAGGTGAAAGCTATCTCAGGCTGTGTCCTGAGTCAAAAGCTGGCTTCAAAGGGTTCTTCAATTTCCATTAAGACCGGCTGACACGGATGGTGATATAGAGATATGAATAGAGACAAATGTAGAGATACACCCAATAGCCTAAATTTAAAATTATTTCTTCAAGGAATTTTGATGTTTTTTTAGTGAGAAATGGCAAAATTGTTAAAATTAGTCATTTCTCCATCGAACTACATCTCCTTTTAGTGGAAAATGGTATTTTGAAACCACAATCTTGTGTTAAAAATGCTCATTGACTCTGATTGGTCATCATTTCTTTGCTAAATGGAACCTTGACTACGGTACATGTATAGTATATCCATGCTTACTTGTTCAGGAACTCTATGCACATGTACGTATCTCTCAATGAACTCAGTGGTGTCTCAACCTCCTTTATAGTTATCATTTACAGTTCTGCAGCTTTGATGTATTTAATGCACACTAGCTATTTTTCCATTGATATCTCTCTTTAGTTGTCAGCGTATCCTACATAGAAATTACTTAGGGAAGCTCATAGAAAAATATTCCTTGGGTTTTTGCATGTTCATAATTTTTTTGAGTTTTCACATTTTAAAATCTGTTTAGAAGAATATGAACACTGTGGCTTACATTTTCTATCTTTGACCATCTTAAAGGTACATTTTAATTATCTTCTGACTTGAAGTGTTGCTTTCAAAAATTTGAAAGCAATAACATTTTTCTCTCCTTTGGTCCTTTTGTCTTCATGTCCAAAGGATCATTTTTTCATTTCAGGTATTAAATATAATAACTTTACTAGAGTTGGTCTTAGAGTTGGCTGTTTTGATGAGTTTGCCAAGCTACATGGTGTGTCATTGGATAATATAATTTAACATCCTCTTCAATTTAAAAATGAATAAATAAATTGCTAGTTGTAGTGTTTATTTTGATCCACTGACTATTTTTCTTTCTTGAAGATCCTTTTCATACAAATTCTAGGTATTCTTTGCCTATGTTCTATATCTATCCTTCTCAAATCCTTTTATTTTTGTGGTCTTTATTTTGTTTTGATTTTTAAAAAATTTAATATTTTCATCTTGTATGAAGTAATCATCTGGCTATTTAACTCTTGAGTTTCTTCTCTTTTATTCTTTATTATGGTCATAATTATTTATTTCATTTTAATTCTCTGCAAATGTTTTGATCTTACTTTTAGAATGCTCTTGTTCTTGTACTAATAATCTTATCTCTGAGTTTTCTAATTTTAATTTAGCTTGTACTTCTCTATGTTAGGGAACAAGTCAGTAATCTCTTTCTTCAGTATTTCTGTTCAACCTTGTACTGGAGAACATATCTGATGTAATACAACAAAACAAAACAAAAAAAGATTGGAAATTTGCAGGAATATGCAAAAATCTATTGTAACTTATATATGATTTTGTTTATCAAGTTCACAGAAATAAACTTGATACCATCGACCCTTTAACAACATACAGCTTAAGGGTGCCTACTCTCTATGCAGTTGGAAATTTTTGTATAACTTTTGACTCAACTACTAATAGCCTGCTGTTGGCTGGAAGCCTTACTGATAGTAACAGTTGATTAACACATATTTTGTATGTTATATGTATGCTGTATCATAGTATTACAATAAAGTAAGCTAAATAAAAGAAAATCATAAGGAAGGAATACATTTACAGTACTGTACTGTATCAATACTGTAAGTTTACACTTTCTGTTTACGAGATGAATTTTCCATTGAATGGCAAGGAATCACAGGTGCAGACCTCAATCTACAGTACATATCAAGCAATTCAACTTTTTGTTGTAACGTCATAACTTTGCTTCTTGGGAACACTTACAACATCACTAGTGGCACTTTATATGGGACCCATGGTGTTATTCAAGCTTTATGGCTAAACATGATGAGAAATACATGAGAATCCGAGAAACTACCATTTACTGGGATAATAATTTACTGGTGAGAAAACTGCTCACACAGAGATGATTAGCATCACATGGCATTTTAAGAGGATAATAGCAACACCTGAGCTCACTGAAATAGCAACAGGAGATGGCTACAAAATTATTATAATAGAACAGTATGTAACGCAGTTAATTTTATATAGTTATGATTTAATACTGAATCTTTACATTTGTTTATATTTCTCTCAACTGTGAATAGTGTCATGTATGATCTGTGTTTGTGCGTCTAAGTTTTGATAATTTTTAACTTTTCATAATAGATTTGTATATGTTTTATTGTATTATATGATGAAATAGACTCATAGCTGCATGTATTTTATGCATTCGTGACCTACTTAAATTTTTGTTATTTTTAATATTTCTAAACTATGCCTTTGAGTTTTTTCCAAATTATTACAAATCCCCCAAATGTTTTTTAATATATTTATTGAAAAAAATCTGCATATAAGTGGACCTGTGCAGTTCAAACTTGTGTTGTTCAAAGGTCGACTGTACAAAAATGAAAATTGTCTTCCTAAGCACTAAAATGAACAATTGAAAGCTCTTTAAAAATGCCATTCCTGTTGGTATCAAAAAGCATAAAATACTTATGGGCAATTTAATTAAAAGAATGTAAGACTATAGTAGTTAAAATTTTATAAAAAATGGCGTGGAGAAAATTAAGAACTAAATACAAATTTAAAGATCCAATATTGTTAAGATGATTTTTCCCAAATTTGATCTATATATTCATTTCAACTTCATTTAAAATAGTAGCAAGTTTTTACAAATAGAAATTGACGATTAGATTGTAATTTTATTGAAAATAAAAAGAACCTAGAATAGCAAAAACAATCATTGAAAAGAATACCAGGATATGAATACAAATTATTTTAAACTACAGTTATTAAAACATGTGGTTTTGGCATTATACTAATAAAACACAATAGAGAATCCAGAAATAGACCACAATTACATGGAAGATTGATCTTTGTGTGAAGTATCAAAAAATGAAATGGGCTAAAGAAGTTCTTTTCAGTAAATGGTTCTGAAAAAACTGGATAATTCTTTTGAGAATATAAGAAAGAATCCTGTACCATATCTATACCATACACAAAAGTCAATTTTTGATGGGGCATAAACTTAAGTGTACAACATAAGGCTATAAAATTTTTATAAGAAACTATAGGAGAATATATTTGCAGTCCTGGGAGAGACAAAAATTTTTATGACTCAAAAAATGGAAAACTTAAAATATTGATAAATTGTACTTCATCAAAATTGAGAATTTTCTGTTCATTAAAGGACATCCTTAAGAGGTAGAAATGATGAGGTATGTATTAGAAGAAACTATTTTCAATGCACGTTCTTAACAGTCAACTTACATCCAAATTCTGTAAAGAATACCTAAAACTCAATATAAAGGTGCAAACAGATCAATAAAAAATGTGCAAAGATTTGAAAAGATATTTCTCAAATATTATTATGCACAAAATACTATAATCCTTAAGCATTTTTAAAGATGTTCAACATAATCAAGAAAATGCACTCAAAACAATAATGAGATACCACTCTCTATCTACTAAAATGGATAAATTGAAATTACTAATACCTAGTTTTGGTGAGGATATGGAACAAATGGAAATCTCATACATCACTGGGAGAATTTGAATATAATACAGTAAGTTTCAAATAAATGTGTGAGAAAAAAAACAAAGTGTATACCTCCCCTATAACCCAGAAATTATACTGATAGATATTTATTTACCTAGGAGAAATGAAAGCACATGTTCACAAAAAAGACTTATACAAGAATAGTCATAGCAGCTTTCTTCATAGTAAGCCCAATCTTAAAATAATCCAAATGTTTATATACATACACTTAAGATGGATAAGCAGTTGTGACATACTTATATGAAATATAACTCAACGATAAAAAAAGAAATTTTATTACTTCTATACCTACAACATGGATGACACTCATAAATATAATATTTATAAAAGAAGCCAAATCAAAAGACTACATGCTACATGGTTTTATTTGTATAAATTTAAAAATACATATAACTAATGTATTGCTTCTAAGGAGGACAGGTGATCGACTAGAAAATTTTATAAGAAATCCATTTTGGAATTGGAAATTTTCAAATCATATTTGGGTGTATATTTCAACATATAAAAATTCTTAATAAAGAATATTACTTTTTAATAAAGAAGCAATAAAAACTCATGTAACAAACTAAAAATATGCAATGACCTATATGATAGATGTTTATGTCCTATGCCATTAACTTTAAAATGGTTGCCTATGGTTAGCTGTCAGCATTCCATCAAGAAGTGATTCAGGGATTCAGGCCTCTCTCATCTTAAGTTTTTCAGGCCCTTTCCATCTATGCTTCAGATATCTTCAACTTGTTGCTTTCAAGTTTGATGTCATCATCTACACTTAACTAACAGAAGAGATAGGAGAAAAAGAATTGAGCATGGGTATTCTTATGGCCTAGTTTGGGAAGTGATGTCAGTTCTATCTGTGAGGGGACATCAAATAATTCATGGAAAAATATAATTTAACTATAAAAATAAAAAAATATAAACTTCATTTTTTAACATAAGCTCCATCAAGTTCAAGTCATTTTTGTAAATGATACCAGACATCAAGTCTATCCCTAAAGAACTGAGGTTCCTGGGAATTTAATCATGTCAGTGCAGTCTTTTTTACATTATTAATTGAGGAAAAGTGGGTGCCTTTTAAGAAATTTTTTAAGATTAGGAAACAAATATAAGTCAGAAGGAGCTAAACCAGGGCTGTAAAGTGGATGCCTAATTATTTCCCATTGAGATTCTCACAAAATTGCCTGCATTTGATTAAAGGAGTGAGCAGGAGCATTGTTGTGGTGGAAAAAGACTCTCTGGTGAAGCTTTCCCAGGTGTTTTTCTACTGAAGTGTTGGCTAATTTTCTCAAAATACTCTCGTGCTAAGTAGATGTTATCATCCTTTGGCCCTATGGAAAGTCAACTAGCCAAATCCCTGGGCATCCCCAAAAAACTGTTGCCATGACCTTTACTCTTGACTGATCTGCTTTTGCTTTGATTGGACCACTTCCACTTCTTGGTAGCCATTACTTTGCTTGTGCTTTGTATTCAGTATCATACTGGTAAAACTATATTTTATCTTTTATTACAATTTTTTAAAGAAATGCTTCAGGATCTCAATATTATTTGTTTAAAATTTTCATTGAAAGCTTTGTTCTTATCTTTAGCTGATCTGAGTGCAACAGCTTTGGCACTCATCTAGTGAAAAGTTGGTTCAACTTTAGTTTTTCAGTGTCAAAATTGTGTAAGCTGAACCAATTGAGATTTCTATGGTGTTTGCCATTGTTTCTGCTGTAAATCATCAGTCCTTTTTAATTAAGGCATGAACAAGATGAATTTTTTTTTCTCACAAATTTTTGTGTCTAGTCTGCTGCTGTGGACTTTATCTTTAACATTGGTTCCTTTCTTCTTAAAGTGAGCTATCCATTTGTAAACTGTTGATTTCTTTGAAACATTGTTCCCATAAACTTTTTGTAAAGTAACAATGATTTCACCATTCTTTCATCCAAGCTTTACATAAATTTGATGTTTTTTCTTGCCTCAATTTTAGCAGAATTCATGTTCTTCTGTAGAGGCTCTTTTCATACTGATGGCTTGCCCTTTTTAATACCTCAAACTAGATTCTGTTCATACATATCATAACAAGTTAGTATGAGTTCATTTTGGTGCAAAAAAAAAAAACCCCTGAAATCTATAGATAGCTTTTTCTTAATACACATTTTCCATGAACCTTTAAAAACCTCTTATACTCCATTTCTTAAAACTCAGGCACATGGTCAAAAAAAGAAGCAAGTTCTACTAGAGAATATGGTCTATGTGTGGTCCAAAAAAGAGAAACCCAGTGTCATATCCAGTTTGTCATTTTTACTAAACAAAGCAAAGTGTTCATCAAGGAAATCACTATGATTTTTTTTCCTCTGCTGACACAATGGTACTACTAAAGCTTTACTTTATAATCGAGCATAAGTCTTAAGTTTCAGATCTTTTAAATTATGACATAAATAGAGCGAGACATTAATATCTTTCCTTAAACAGCCTGTTGAAATATGTCAGCACAGGATGTGCCTCAGCTATATCTTCCAGACTGACAGAAGTTCTGGATGCTTCTCTGATTGGAGATCCATTTCATCCATTTATTTCCAGCCCTTAACATATGTAGCCATTTATTTTCCTAATAACTGTCCAGCTGCCTTTATCTAGGTATATGTAGCTTTTAAGTCTAAGTGACCATCATCTTTTCTTATCTTAATGCATATGACTTCAGCTTTTCCCAGAGTAATACAGCACATACTTGATGCTTCCCTTCCTTAAAAATGATCTGAACTTTAAATATTAAAGGTTTATTCTTATGCTATCGATCAGAACACAACCACCTTGACATTTGCATAGAGTAAGTTTGTCTTGATCCTTACCAACTCGTTGAATCTTAAAGTTTTATGTAGAGGTACCCACATAAGTTATACTATTAGGTGTCTGGGTTGAGAGTTTGGTGAGAATTCTGAGCATGAGATTTTTCAGTGAATTGCTTTTCTGTATAGTACATAAGTTCATAGCCTGATGGTTTATTATTACTCTATGAGAGACACAAAATCTTTTAAAGTATCAAAATATTTCTAATATTCCCTATGAATTTCATTTCTAATATGGAAGGCATATTATATTCTACAAAGCTATAAATTAAGTTTGGGGTGACAAAGTATAGAAGAATAATGTTAATGAAGATGGGTCCTTGCCATTAAAGATGTAGTTACTGATATACATGTATTTTATATATAGGTAAACTGAGGCATAAGAGGTTGAGGAGTTTGTCCAGGATAAATAGAAAAATGTTGAAGACAGGATTTGAATCACAGTCTTCTTGGGTTCAAAGCTCTTGACCTTAATATTAAGCAAAAACGTCTCTTATACCAAGTGCTGTATTTTAATGAATCTTGAGTAAGGTAATATTAGAATGACACTTAACATGAAATATCAAGATGTCCTTATTTCGTATTTTTTGCATGTCCTTATTTCATAATTTTTACAGATAATTGCCTTATCCCTCTTTTTTAATTTGAAAATACTTAAACAATTAAAATGGCACCCGATGGCTCATCACTCAATTTTCCAACTGAACAAATAGTACCCTGAATTTGGCACACCCATTGTCTGCAAATATTTATAAACTAAACACTTTTGCAATTTTGCACAGACATTTGAAAACAGATTGCTAATAACTCTCTACGATATATAGCAGACAAAGGGGAGTTTCAACTCTTAAGCTTCAGCTATTTTCGAATTGCCTTTGTGCCACAGAACTCCGCCTTAAATTGCTTTTAAAGTAGAAAATATGCACTGTCTCCCCTCACACAATTCAAACGGAGTTTAGAGTTAGAGAAAAATGACAAGGGAGCTGTGATCGTGTCTTCGTAGTCTGTCTAAGGGAACATGATTTGAAAAATTTTGTTGTTATTTTTGGTGGTGGTGGTGGTGTATGTGGGCGTGTGTGTGGGGGGGCGTGTGTGTTCCTTTCCTTTAAATGGCAGGATATATGGTACAAGTATTTGGAGAAAGTTAGCTGCAGTCTCTGCTGTCATAAATATGTTTGTATGGTATTTGGAGGTCCTGCAAAGGGCAAGACTAAATTATAGAGTTAGGTGAAATGTGATAGCTAGAGCAGCACTTGATCTTCAATGGCTGGGATCCAATTTTCCAAGGTTACTCTTACCTTGAAAATATGATCCATTCAAATGATTCTGCTTGAGTTCAGGAGGTAAATTAGATAATCATTTCATAAATTTTATACATTCACTCTTTATTCTTGGAAATATTGTCACTGTACTGATTTAGAACAGTGCTCAAATGATGTCCCTGTCACTAGTTCAATTCCAGAAGAGGCCACTTAGTTTTACTGTGTTCTCTAATCATAGACTTAACCCATGTCCTAGAGACTCAAATAACGGGCAATAATGTAGGAGGAAAATGCAAACTTCTCAATTTTGGGTGGGGGATGGAATATAGCTAAAATTATGTTCCCTTCAAGTAAAACATAAACTGGTAGATGGTATGTGTTCCATAAATGTTTAAAGAACATAGAGCACATACTAAACAATAGAAAAGTTCATCTATGCATTGAGCACCTCTAATTTGCAGAGATACATTGAGATATAATCAATGTCTCTTAATGTGTTAAAATTATATTTTGATAAGTAAACTGTCTTTGGAACTCAGAATCTCGGGGTTAAGAAAAGACATAGAGAAGAGATTAAAGGGATTAATTCTGCCTGCGGAGAGCAAACAGGTAGCCTTCATAGAAGAGGTGAACAGAGCTAAGTCTTACAGAATTAGAATACAGTTGCTAGACAGAGAGAAGAGTGCAGGGGCATTCCAAACGGGAGAAACAGTACATTCAAAGGCATGGAAGTTGTAAGAAAGCATGTCTCATGCAGGGCCTTATGAGTAATTCAAAGTTGCAAGTTCTAAAGAGTAAAGTTTAGAGTGAGAAGAACAGAGAATGAAAGGGAAAAGGAGTTTAAAATTCAGTTGTAAGGTAGAATCAGATTAATGACTTAAAGGAACAGCAATAGATTTCAGGGTAGGGCTTCGCATGATCATGTGCCTGTTTTTAAGGGAATCCTAGCAGCAGCAAGTGGGAGATGGGATAGAAGACACTGGAGGTAAGGGGAATCACATGGGGGAATCATCTGTGGTTAAATAGATTCACTGTAGTGTATTCCATACAGTGCCCATCCTGACTTGCATGCAGTATACTGTCAGAAATACATGAAAGATGAATGCATAAGACCAGCATGCAAACATGAACACCCTTTTTCCACATCACATCTCTTTCCAGGGCAGACCTCCCAGAACAGACAAATATGGGCAATTTCATTTCAGAGTATATTATTTACTATTAATAGATGTGCTTGAGGAAAGGAAACATCAAGTTACAAGTGAACTCTCCTAACACTTAACTATAGAAAATTTGGAGAGAAAAACCCTACACAATGGCCCGAGCTATGCTGGCAAGTAGAAGAATAACACAATTGGGGTACATGTGTGCAAAAAGTTCACACTTTCAAAATCAGGCACAGGCACATTGGCTCTTGCTTGTAATCTCAGCACTTCAGGAGGCTGAGGTGGCAGGATCATTTGAGATCAGGAGTTTGAGACAGCCTGGGCAACAAAGCAAGACTTTTATATCTGCAAAAAATTAACAAAAAAAGAAGAAAATAAAATAAAATTAGCTGGGTATGGTGGTGTGCACCTGTAGTTCCAGCTACTTGGGAGGCTGAGGCAGGAGGATCGCTTGAGCCCAGGAGTTTGAGGCTGCAATGAGCTATGACCATGCCACTGCACTCCAGCCTGGGTGACAGAGTTGTCCCAAAAATAAATAAACAAACAAACAATATTAAAAGTTCTTTTTTACTATGTAGTTTCACTTTAGATGATGGGTACATTAGGTACCTCAGTTATCTACATTTTCCCAGTAAGGATGTTGACTTTCAGCATAGTCGGAAAGATCCCAATGGACCCATGACATAAAGCATGTTATGCATGAGTTTTCTGAATCTATTATAGAAATGTACCTGGTACTAGCTTCACAAATTGATGAAGACCATAAATTCGATAGAGAGGATGGCATTCCACTGGCTTTACAAAGGTGAAGATCTCCTTCTTGACTTGTCTCTGATGACAATTCTCTTTTGGATGGATTGTTTGATAATTGATCTTCCCAATGTTTTAAGTAGGAACACCTTCTCAAGCAAAAGATACTCCACTGGTTGGAATAAAACAGCTTCAATGTACGTGCCTTATGGAATGAACTCTGGGGATTAGACTGAAGTTTTTGAAGTGCTTTTAGTTTGCTATGCCTTTAATTTAATATGATTGTTTTCTTTTAAGTGATGTAGTGCCTCTTCATGTCCAATAAGAGCTATTGACACATTTTAAATATTTCTATTTTTAATCTGAACAAAAATTGAGTCCATGCCTTGAGTCTGGTAAGGACAAAGATACACAAACCCTGCTACCAAAATTTTTAATTACCAAATAAATTTCCTAGAAAAATGTCCACCTTAATTAGCATGTGTACATCAGTGAACAATTTAAAAGTACATAAATATGCATCATTTGGAGAATAAATAATACATTATAATATAGTCATATAATAAAATTCTAAAATGAGTTAACCAGATCTATGTGTATCATATATGTATAAATCTCAGAAACAGAACTTTTAGTGAAAAAATGTAATTCACAAAATGTTATGTACAGAATGAAGTCCATTACAAGAATATAAAAAGCAGCAAACACAAATGATATTGGAGATGCCTACCTGTACAAGTGTGAATTGGGAGGGCACACACATCTGCTTGATGATAATGGTTCTCTCTTTTGAGGGAGAGACAAAATTGTGATAAAGAGAAATAATGTTAAATGTTTATCTGTTAAAACAAAAATGATCTGAAAAAATATTGCAACATGATGCAATCTTTTAAGTGTCTGTGGTGGAGATATGTCAGTATAGCATTTTCTTACACTTTTTTCTATATTTTAAGTATTTTATAGTAGCACGGTTGAATCCACACTAATGAATCACTAACAGCATTTCAACAGATAAAACATAAATTCTACTTACTAATTTTTAACATATTCAAATAGCCAAATTGAATGTTCTGTTATCAAAACCACCAGAGTAATACATGTTTTAGCATATTTGGTCCAACACTGACAAAGTAATTGTTTCAGTGTTTACTGTTTCTGTCTCTGCATTTTACAGAAGGCCAGTGGGAATTCTAAGAGTCCAACTATATTCCCAGGGTAGAGAAATGCATATAAATGAAAAAAATAGTGGCAGGCGTATTTGGCTCTAGGGTCACAAATTTTAAATGCTAAATTGGTTCCTTACAAATTCAGACCAAAAAAAACTATTAAAAAGCAGACAATTTGTAAACAAAACAGCTAACATTCCAAATCCATGATACAGAGACAATTCCATCATACATAGATTGATCCTAGTTTTTATTTGTTTGTTTATTTGTTTGTTTTGGCCCCACGAGGCAAAATCTAGCCTGAGCCACATCAGTCAACTTCTTTTTCCTGACAAGGTACAACAGTGGCAAACCATGCTGCTGCATGATAATCTAATAATTACTTTTTATAATTAATCCGGTTTCTGATAAATTTAAATTGAATGACGTTTACGTAGATAGACGCAAGAATGCTGCACAAGCTTACCTCTGCTAAAAAATAAGCTCACCAATAGTGAGTTTAACCGAGGTGGGAGAGATCCACAGACCTAAATAATTACTCTTTGTTGAAGTTAATAAGAAGCAAACATTTATTGATTTACTGATAATTAGATATTAGTAACTATTCCATGTGTAAGGAAGCATTGAGAACAGCCAAAATCACTTAGAAAGTCCATGATCTATATTCTGTCAGCCATATCTGATACAATGTTACAAATTATATCGAGTTATGAAATAGAACAAGTTGTGGTTGAAAGAGCATGCCTTCCAAGTCCCTCCCTTTTTATTATCAACATAAAATTACCTTTTAAATTAAAATATGCAAACTAATAAATCTTCCTGAGCTAAATTAGTAAATAAATATAAGTTTAAAAAAATGAGAATGAAGCCAAGATCATAATCTAGAAACAAAAACACTTTAAATTTAGACAAATGAAAATCTATAGCCAGTAATTGAAATTGTTGATGGGAATTAACCAAGTATCTTAGTTATACAGATACAAGCACAGTAGCATGTCAAATAGCAAGACTTTATATACATGTAAAAACATAATGCATTAAAAATATAAATGCATACGTATACCCACAGGCACATATAAGTATGCAGTCAAAAATCAGCAAAGGGTATTGTGATTATCCAATTGTGATTTCAAAGAGAAATCAGCTCATTTAAGAAATTAAATAATTAAATTTGAAGACCTTAAAACCAAACACTTTAAAACAGCTCTCAAAAAGGTCTTTATATAAATTGAAAATATATTAAAATAAGCATGTTATTCAATTGTATTAAAGTGAACATATTTGAGAACGTAAAAAATATTACCTTATTTGAACTAGTCTTACGTATGGTCAATAGAAAAAAAAAATCCTTTCACTGTGGTTAATAAAGGAAGAATCAGGTTGTAGCTTACCCTGTGCCAATATTCATGTGGAAAAATAAATAAATACACTTTGGGAAAGAGATGAGAAGTAACTTAAGTTTGTTGGCTACACTTTGATTAATAAACACACATTGAACTGCATAAATGCTTTCATTTTACATCATTAATTTTATAGTCCTAAAAACATGTCATATTATTTTATAGATTATGTAATTACTAGTATCGGATTGAAAATGTTCACCCATAAATACTAGAGCGACTAATTTAACTGAGTAGGGAAGGAGTGAGTACAAATATTTATATATATTGATATATCATATATATTTATATGCTACATGTAAATGTGGAATAATAAAATGTGTATTGAAGAATACAAGCACTGATTTACAACAACCAGAGTTGTGATAAAGCACTCTAAAATACAGTTTTACTTTGCAGTCTGGAACTCTTTTTGTTTCTTATAATTTTGCTCTTCATATTAACTTGTCCCTGATGTTTAAATAAATATTTTTTTATACATTTCTTCCTCCCACACTAAAACCAAATCTCATGGTGGAATTTTAGTTTAAATGAAAACGTTTATATAAATGGAAAAGTTACAAAGTTTATAAAATAAGCATTGTGGTGAATGGTTGAGAATGAAGCACTTGAGTCGATTCACGGAGAAAATAAAGTTTATTCCTAAATTATTACGACACATGCTACTTCTAGGATAAGGTGCCTCTGGCCCTGCCTTCTATTTGGAAGGACAGAATAGTGTTAGTATTGCAAAGCTGCTGTTCCGATGGATAGAAGCAAAGACTATATCAAAACTTTTTCGAAATGTCAAATACGACTAAAATTGTAATTATCTTGGCAAAATGTCAACACAAATACAGTCAAGAATATTTTCTAAGAAGGATCTTATTCTTTATAGTTTGGATTTTTTTTTTCTCTTTTGTTTTCAGCTGAAGAAGTCAGTGTGTACTGTCAAGAATGATGGCTGGCCCAAGTTTCTAAACTAGTTCTAGTACCAAATCCAAGTTTATCACGTGGCTTCAAACTGGTTATGAATACAAAGCTACTTTGAGCTTGTCTCTTCTCATTCATCAAGAAGAGATTGGTAGGTTTCCTTCTACTTTAAGTCTATAGAAACGTTATCTAGTTGTGTGGATGGAATACTCTTCATAGTGTGGATCTCAGGAGCAATACCGTGGTAATGCACTGGAGGTGAGAACACATCAAAATACGTATTGTGTTTTCCACTTCAATAGATACGTGATTCCACAACTCTCGTGCATTATGCTCAATTCCACAGTATCGTAGTTTTAGGAAAGAAAAGTGAATACATTTTCATTAAAATGGTTCTCTTCTGTATAAAATGAACTATAATCTTAATGGAGACACCTTCATTTCATCCATCTGCGTGTAAAACAAACTCTAATTGAAAATGATTGAATATAGCACAAATAAAATAGTACATGTGAAAACATTCAGAAAAAATAAAAATCACAATTCAAGTTACAATGATGGAATCATAACGTTATGCTATCTTGGTCAATGTCCCTAAGGAATAATAATCAGGATTAATCTATCAGTGTCACCAGATTGTACAAGATGCCAAAACATAAGGTTATTCTACATCCATTTATAAATGTCCAGATGTTTGATGTTATTCGGGCACATTATTGATTTTTTAAAGAAATTATTCTGGATATGTTGGCAATATTTGGCAATCTTAGTCAAAGCTAAGCCTGTATTTTATTCCTTAATGTTGTTCAGATGTTTCCAAGTGTTAACACAGTCCCTGAATTACACTCACATAGTTAATGAAAATATTATGATCCCATAAATATAGCAAGTCAAACTAGCACCCTCTTCTCCTGGCTCCTTTTTTCAAATCAAGAGTGGTGAAGTACAACCAGTTGTTCTAACATGTGTACGAATGTGGAAACGGTAGGGTCTGGTATTAGCCAATTCATGGCCTAGCATGCAGCACTTGGCTTAAGAACACCCAGCCTGAATAGATTTTTTGATTTGAATCACTAGAGATAGCATGAAAAGTCCCTTTGTTGAGTCCTAGTTTTTCTTGGCTTTCAGTAGCACAGCGTGAGAGGGATAAAATTTGGCACTCTATAGCTAAGCTGTCATTTGGAAATTTCAGATTTGGAGTCTCTTCTCAGAATTTAGACTTCTTAATTCAAACCATACTATATTCCCTGAGCATTGATGCCTTATCCTCCTGCAGAGAAGGAAAAAGTTAACTCCCAAATCTCACCTGGTTCACCATATCATCTGAAAACCCTTGTAGCTACTAATAGGGTTTTCAATAACAGCATTATGGATATCCTCAAAGTGCCAATGAATCCTCTTAACATTCTATGACTAAAAATTTTTTGGCCTCTTTGATTTAAAATGAATCAAAATCAATCACTAAAGTGTTAATATTTAGATACATTGGCCTCTTTTTGGACACTAAATTTCCCCAATGTGTTGTATTGTTTCTTTATCAGAAAATCACTAGAATTTGTAAGAACATAGTCCTTTGTCCATTGTATTTCAAAGTGTGTATCCCTAACACATTCGCTAGTAAATTCTATTTAAAACTTATTATATTAAAGCAATAATAACAAATAAACAACAAAAATCCCCTCATAATTTTAGTCAAGAATACTTCTATAGTTAAATTTTTCTTCTGCAAAAGACACCTTCTCTTATACTATCACAATTTCACAATGATATACAAGTATGCTCCCCCAACATTTTATTTTATCTTATTCTGAATAATAGTATGTACAAGTCATAATTACACAACTTCAAAAATTTTCTTACAATGAACAGCCCTGGGAATCCAGTACTCAGATCAAGAAAGAGAATATCCCAACAGTCTAAAAGTCCGTGCTATACCCTTAACTTTACTTCTAACATCATGTGTTAGTTTTAACTTCTCTTGAATTTGGCAGTATGTAACCTTTTGTAACTAGCTTCTCTGGCTCAACATTATTTTTATGATATTTATGCATGATTATGGTCACCGTTTTTTCATCCTCATTGCTGTAGAGGTTTCCAGTACAAGAACATACCATCATTGGCTGGACATGGTGGCTCACACAGATATCATACTATAATCCTAGTATGCTGGGAGGCCTAGGCGGGATTGCTTGAGCTCAGGAGTTAGAGACCAGCCTGAGCAAGAGCAAGAACCCACCTCCACTAAAAATAGAAAAATTAGCTGGGCGTCCTGGCACACATCTGGAGTCCCAGCTACTTAGGAGGTGGAGGCAAGATGATCGCTTGAGCTGAGAGTTGGAGGATGCAGTGAGCTATGATGACACCATTGAACTTTACCAGGGTGACAGAGCAAGACTCTGTCTCAAAAAAAAAAAAAAAAAATACCATTATTGAATTTCTCCATTCAATTGCTGATGGACATTTGAGTGGTTTCTAGTTTGCAAATATTGTAAAAGTATTGTTATGATCTTTTGAGCACATGTATTTGGGAAACATGGATACATATGGAAACATGGGTATATACATACATGTGGAAGTGATAAGGGTTAAGGTAGGCATATGTTGAGCCTTAGTTGATATGCTAAATGGTTTTCCAAAGAATTTACCAAACAATTTATACAATAACAAAACAGAAAATCAGCAAGGATATAGAAGAATTCAGCAACATCAAGCTACAAATAATTACAGGAAAATTTAGTTTGTTGAAAACTAAACAATGGGTCAAACAGAAAGTCTCAAACAATTTTTTTTAAAGTAGAAAGAACTGAATAAAAATGTAAATACAACATACCAAAATTTGTGGGACACAGCTAACGCAGTGCTGGGAGGGAAATTTCTAGCACTAAATCAATAATGTAAGCTCCCAACTCAAACACCTAGAAAAAGAGGAGCAAAATAGAACTAAAGCAGGCAGAAGAAAGGGAACAAATACATGGGAAGAAATCAATGAAATTTAAAACAAACATAACAAAAAACACTAAAGAAAATCAGTGAAACAATAAGTTCTTTGAAAAGATCAATTAAATTGACAAACCTTTAGCATGATTGACCAAAAAAAGAGAGAGAGAGAGAGAAGAAACAAATTACAAATATCAGAAATTAAATAGGAGATACCACTTCAGATCCTGTATACAAATTTGACAACTTGGATGAAATGGATCAATTCATCAAAAACACAAACTACAACTCGTTTAATATAAAATTAGCAATTTTATTAGCCCTAAAAATATTAAGGACATTGAATCTAGCAGATTGTAAAAAATTTAATCTTTTCTGGGAATTCAGTATTTTCTTCTAAGTTATCCAATTTGTTTGATATTATGGTGGTGGAAATGTTCTGAACCTTGACTACATCAATATCAATATTTAGGCTGAGATATTATACTATAGTTTTGCAAGAGGTTATCATTGAGGAAAACCAACTAAATTTGCATGGATTGCTCTATATTGTTTCTCACAATTGGACTGACAATTATCTCAAGATAAAGTTTAATTTAAAAAATTGTTAGCTGTCAGTCTTTTGTTGCTTCTTTGTAAGAATGATGTGTTTTTGTTTTATCTTTCAGATTCTTTTAAAGTTGTGTTTTTATCTTTAGTTATAGATAGTTTTATCATGATGTTCCTAGATCTGTTTTGCATTACATTCTTTGGGGCTTTTAGCCTATTTTGAATTTGAAGATAGATATCTTTCATCAGTTTGATTGTATTTTACAGCATTGCTGCTGCTCCATTTTGTCTTCTCTTTCTGGGATTCCAATAACATGTATATAGATGTTTTCATTTTAAACCATACATATCCTCTCTTTGTAATTTTTTTTATCTTTCTCTCTCTGCAACCACTATCTGCTTTTGTCTGAATATTTTCTGTTGACCTATCTTGAGCTCATTTACTATTTTTTTTCCATTTCTAATATGTCATTAATACCATCGTTCTGTTTTATAATGGTATTGTATCATTTGGTCCTAGTGTATCTCTTTGGTTACTTTTTATAGACTCCATATATGGTAAAATTGTCTATATTTTTACCTGCTTCACCATATTTCCTTCTATTTTATTGATCAAATTAATTATAAGTTATATTACCATAATCAATATCTGAGTCATCTAATTCTCTTCCTATTATTAATATATACTTTTCCCCTAGATTGTGAAGGAAAGAGATTTTTTTTTTGCATATTTGGTAACTTTTTTTAAATACTATGCACTATGTATAAAAAATTGTAGACTTTCTTCCTAGAGGGTTCACCCGTTCCTTCTCCAGGAAGATGCAATGAGGCTAATCATCTTAATTTAATCCCAAACTAAGCTGAATCATGGCTAAGATGCAGATTTAGCAATGTTTTATCTACTCTGAATCACCCTGCCCACAGAAATCTAGCTGAGAACCTGGGTAGTATTCGCAGGGGCTCCTAACTCTGGCAGGTTCTTAGCACTAATCATCGTCTCCTCAAAATCTTGATACTATGAAACTTTTATTTTTAAAAGCTTTCTTATTGGCTTTTTAACTTTGAACTCTGAAGTTTTCAAAGTAGGCACATGTCTTGAGGGAAGATTCTGTCAGGGCTTTCAGCTCAGATCTCCTTCCCTTTTTACCAAAATTCTAGCCCTCAGGAATCTAACTCTGTCTCTGCACCCCTGCCAGGTTCTTTCAAGGCAAGATTTTTCTCAGGATGTTTCTAAGAAGAATCAGCAAGTCTAAACACAGAAAATGTCCCTAAAGTTCCAAACTCTCCCAAGCACAAACAACCCAAAAAACATTCCAAATGGATGATCATTTAGTTTCTATTTCAGTATGTACAAGTAAGGGAATTGTCTACTTCAAAATGCATTGGTTGTATTATAGAATGTAATAACTGTTTAAAAATATAGCTGACATTGGTATGGTCCTTTGGAGCACGTTCAAATTTTATCTCAATGCTGAAAATAATCTATGAAGTCCCTTATGGACACTTTACAAATCTGATTAGGTCTTAATCCTATACTGAATAAAACTACATTGGCTTATTATTAGTCTTATAGTGTCACAATTATTATCTTTCAGATATCAAAGTGGTTTGAGCTTTTTTATTTCCTTTCTAGCTTTTCTCTCCTCTCCATGTGCTTTCTGTCTTTACTAACCTACTTTCAGTTTCTTTTTTTTTTTATTTCAGCATATTATGGGGATACAGATGTTTAGGTTACGTATGTTGCCCTTACCACCCCTCCCCAAGTCAGAGATTCAAGCGTGTCCATCCCCCAGATGGTGCGCATTGCACTCATTATGTATGCATATCCCCACCCCCTCCTCCCCCCTCCCACCTGCCCGACACCTAATAAATGTTATTCTTATATGTGTACTTAGTGTTGATAAATGAAACCAATTTGCTGGTGAGTACATGTGGTGCTTATTTTTCCATTCTTGGGATACTTCACTTAGTAGAATGGGTTCCAGCTCTATCCAGGAGAATACAAGAGGTGCTATATCACCATTGTTTCTTATAGCTGAATAGTACTCCATGGTATACATATACCACATTTTATTAATCCACTCATGTATTAATGGGCACTTGGGTTGTTGCCACACCTTTGCAATTGTGAATTGTGCTGCTATGAACATTCGAGTGCAGGTGTCTTTTTTATAGAGTGACTTTTGTTCTTTTGGGTAGATGCCCAGTAGTGGGATTGCTGGATCAAATGGTAGTTCTACTTGTATCTCTTTAAGGTGTCTCCGTATTGCTTTCCACAGAGGTTGCACTAGTTTGCAGTCCCACCAGCAGTGTATGAGTATTCCTATCTCTCCGCATCCACGCCAACATTTATTGCTTTGTGAATTTTTGATAAAGGCTATTCTCACTTGAGATAAATGATATCTCATTGTGGTTTTGATTTGCATTTCCCTGATGATTAGAGATGTTGAGCATTTTTTCATATATTTCTTGGCCATTATTCTGTCTTCTTTTGAAAAGTTTCTGTTCATGTCCTTTGCTCACTTTTTGATAGGGTTGTTTGATTTTTTCTTGTTGATTTTCCTGAGTTCTAAATAGATTCTGGTTATCAGCCCCAAATCAGATGTGTAGCATGCAAAAATTTTCTCCCATTCTGTAGGTTGTCTGTTTGCTCTCGTGACAGTTTCTTTGGCTGTGCAGAAGCTTTTTGGTTCAGTTTCTAATGGTAGCAGCCTTCTTTCCCAGCTCAAAGACTTCACTCATTCCATCTATCCCAACTTTCTGGCACCCCTGACACCATACCTATGGTAAAACCAACTCACACTTTCCTTCAGTTGAGTTCTCTAGTCTTCCGAGAATATGTTTTAGCCTTTATCACAACTCAATTCATCACACAATGTATTTTCCTTATAGCTTTTTCACCAGTGTTGTTTGACATTGAGTTAAGTCACTATTTGACTAATTTCTGTCTCCCTCACTAAACAGTAAGTGCCATAGATTTTACTGATCATCGACACCAAAAAGTAAACACAGTGCTTTGAATCTCAAAATGTAATTGTGGGAAACATATAAACATATAGTTATATAAACTATATAAACTGTATATATAGTTATATAAAATATATATATATAAACTATATATAAACATTTATCAAACGACAGAGAGAGAAGAAAGCAAGGTATGCACTATCATTAGCCCTAATGTAAGTGGACCTCATCTGAAGTCCTGAAGAGTACAAAAAGGCTCACCTGCCTGTTCGTAAACTCCTGCCTGACTGACTTGAGCTGGGATGTTGGTCCTTTTTTTTTTGCTTTTGGACTCATACTGAAACATCAGCAGTTCTTGGGTCTCGAGCCTGCCAGCTTTCAAACTGGAAGTACACCATCGACACTCCTGGGTATTCAGTTTGCCAACTATAGGTCTTGGAACTTCCTGGCCTCCATAATCATGTGAAACAATACTTTATAATAAATTCACCAATTTTCTATATCTGTATCTATCTATATGTCTGCTATTATTTATGTTTCTCTGACTAATATAAATCTTTTCCTCTTCTTAAGAAAAATAGCTCTACTCTCTTCAACTATTGCTGATAAAATTCTAAAACCTTTACTTCATTCATTAGTGCTTTTTTATTATAGTAATGTAAACTCCAAATATAATTAAATTTGTATCAGTAATTTTTTAAAGATGTTTACATGTATATTTTCTCTCTTTGTTTTCCCATGATGTTTCTCATTTAAGCAGAGAAAACTGTTTTGTGCTTTCTTGCCAAAGGAAGGTTTGTAATAAGGAAGAAAACAGAAATGGTCAATAAGAAATGTCCCTTTAAGGCAGCATCCCTTTTTTGCAAAACCTCAAGATCTTCAGGAGGTTATGATGAACATCCTGTAAGGAGCTAAGAAGTAGAAAAATTTTGAAGGGAAGGAAGGAGTTTCACAGTCAAGAAATGTTTGTGTTACTGGACTCTGTTTCACTCCCTCCCTGCTTTTTCCCTGGGAGGGAATAGCATCAAGAGAAATATTTTCTTGGAAACAAGCTTGTCAGTGATTCCTAGGCACCAGGTGAGGTACAGAAGCAGGGAACACTGGATCAGAAAGTTCTGTGTGGTAGACAGATAAACAAAGACTGAAGGTGCCTCTGCACTGTATTGGGCCACTGAGGATTTGCACTACCTTAGGTGCAAAGGGGTCTTTGAGAAAACGAGATTACCTTTTATGGCCTCAAAGCAGTATGGGAACTCAGAGTATAAAATCAAGCTAATTCAGGACCAGGAAGTAATGTGCCATACTTCGCATACCTGGATTCATGAAAGGGACTTCATGTTAGCAATACAGCCTCTTCCCTGCAGAAGGATGACCTGAGGACTAAACTTGTTCTATTTCACAAATTTGGGACTTAGTTCTCATAAGCATGTTTTCAAATGAATAGAAGTATGACAGGAATATTAAGCACCCCTATTTAAACTACATTGTGCTGGTTGGGACATAAAAGACCATAATGACACAAAATGGTTGTAATTAGGCTTCAAAGTTAAAAATCCATGGAGACACTGGTTAAAATTCACTTTTCCTTTAATAATCGTATTTCAACCTTTCTGCAAAACAGGAAACATGACAGTACTTGGCTTATTCCTGATCAGATATTACTGTTATCATAATGTACATGTAATATTAATATTTACAGAACGTTTAATGTAAGTTTGGAATTAGAAGTCTAAAACAATCTATTTACATAAACATTAATAAAAATGGGGCCAATTGTGGTTCTCACACCTGTAATCCTGTCACTCAGAGAGGTTAAGACGGGAGGATTGCTTGAGCCCAGGAGTTTGAGGTCGCAGTGAGCTATCATGACACCATGGCACTCTAGCCTGGGCAACATAGGGAGACGGTCTCAAAAATAAATAAATAAATAAATAAATAATTTTTTTAAAAAATGGAAGCCTAGCCTATAGAAAACAAAAAAATTTCTAGAATATTGGTAAATATACTACAAATCTCAGGAATTCACATTTTTATGTTACAGCTAGCTATGAATGCAAACGTTTTTTTTCTTCCCAATTAGGAAAATAAAATAGGTTTTCTAATCATTTTCTCTTAATTTTCTTGTATTATGTGGATTTCATTAAGTCAGTCCTATGTGATAGCTGTAGCTAGCCATCACATCTGTTCACTTATCTGCTCTAACATGTCCAAGGAAGATTTGAAGATTTGAATGCTTTCTTTCTTTGACCGCAAGCAGGGCTATTAACTGCAGAGAATCCTAGTTGCTGTTCCTAGAAAAAGAACAAAGGCAAACAAACAAAGAAAAAACACGTGCAAAGCAAGACAAAACAAGCAAAACAAAATCCTAAAAGAGAAAAACAAAGTTGAATTACTGAGACAACCTGTTGCTCTTTGGGTTTTTCTCACTATAAGACATTTTTCTCCTTCTATTGATTTGCATTCAGGCGATCAGCCATATCTATCATTCAAAAGCTATTTCACATCGCAATTTCAGATACCTAAAATACAATGAATGATATATGGAAGTTTACATACATGTACTCATTCAATAAATGTTTAAATGGGCCTGCCTTGAGCTTGGTACTAATAACACAACTGCAAAATAATAAGACAAAAATATCACTTCACCTGAAGAACTCATATTCTAGTGGGTGTATGTGTAGTTGCAGTGGGGGCAGATGAGATATAAGATAAATGAATAATGAAAATATATAGTATTTCCCCTAAGTGCATTTGAAGAAAATATATGAGAAAAGGAGTAGAGCATGGTAGGGAAGGTGTCCTAGTTCATTTGGGCTGTTATAACAAAATACCATTGACTGGGTGGCTTATAAACAACAGATACTTATTTCTCACAGTTCTGGGGCTGGAATTCCAATATTAAGGCACCTACAGATTTAGTGTCTGATGAGGGTTCGCTTCTTCCTAGTTCACAGACGGCCGTCCTCTGGCTGTGTCCTCACATGGCAGGAGTAGGAAAGGGAACTCTCGAGGGCCTCTTTTGTGAGGGCACCAATCACCAATACCATCAAATTGGGGGTTAGGTTTCAACGTATGAATTTGAGGGGAGGGTGGGCACAAAATTCAGTCTATATAAGGACTGGTTTGTAATTTTAAATTATGAATGGCTTTGCTATGAAGTAAAGGTCTGACGAAGGTTAAAAAACAAACCGCGAAGATACCCTGGGGAGAGCACTCCAGGGTAGAGGAAGCTGCAAGTGAAGTGTCTTTGATGTCAAAATATTCCTGAGGTAGTAAGAGGAAAGCAGTGAGCCTTGTGGCAAGAGGAGAGTGAGCGAACAATGTAGTCATGGAAGAATCAGTCAAAGAGGTAATGGGTAGCAAACTATGCCGGGACCTACAGGCCATTTTATGGTTGACTTTTACCCTGGGTTAGATGGAAAGCTACTGGAAATACTGAACATGATCTGAATGAGGTTTTTAAAGGGATGACGCCCGCTATTGTTTTGAGGAAAGACTACAGGGGACTAAAGGTAGAACACAGGCTGAGGTTCAATCCAGGGGGAAGTGAAGGCATTGTCAAAATGCAGTGGATGGAAGTAGTTTGTGGAGTGCAATGCTTGTGGAGGAAGTAATGAGCAGTGCTGCTCAGAATCTGGATATGTTCTGAAAGAAGAACCATGGTTTGGCAGTGAACTGAATATGAAATGAGAAAGAAACGGAAGAACCGAAGATCATTTGTTTTGAAGAAAAGGAAGAGTAGGATTGCCGAGACTAGATTTCAGGGGATTGACCCAGATTAGAAATAAAAGTTGGGGATTAGTGAGTGATAGAGGTATTAACAACCATGGGAAAGGGTGAATTAACCAAGTGAGTGAGTGACCATAGAGAAGACAAATGAGGAGAAGGGGATGAAGGAGGAGGAAGAAGAGGAGGAGGAGGAGAGGAAAAGAGGCTTTTCCCCAATTAGGCTAAAATCTAAAGCTTATCGCAATAATATCTTCTCTTCCCTTGCTCCATTCAGTAATATTTACCAAACTCAACTAAGTGGCAGGCACTGTGAAGAAACTGAGTTTATAATAATAAATTTGTTATAATCCTTCCTTCAAAGCATTTGAGTCTAGTTTTGGCAGGAGACTAAAAAATTAATAATAAAAATTACCTTAGATCGTTACATGAGGTTTGCTTAAAAGATGAAATTTACTAACATAGTCTATTGTTATATAAGTCCTTGTGGTAGGCCAGTGTAAAACAAGGTCTCAGAAATATAAATAAAATAATATTGTGTGACGATGCTGATAACAATGATAATAACAGCAGTGATGATAGCAGTTAATCCTTACTTGGTGCTAGGGAGAGCAGCAACACTGGTGAGTCCAGGTGGGGAAATGATGAGCTTGGAAATGTTGAATCTGAAGCATTCGTGGAACATACGTGAGGGTGACAAAGACATGAATGAATGAAAAGCCAGAATTCAACTGTCAGTGCTCAACCTACACACATGCTCTCCCAAGGAGTAGATTTAGAGTGAAACAAAAATGGATCAATAAAAGAATCACGGAGAAGACCCACATTTAAGAATTGTATGAAGTAATTCAGAAAGGAATAGTCAGAAAAGTAGGGAGAAAGCAAGAGAGTTTTAATGACAGCCAAGTAATCAAAAAGAAGCAACAGAGAACCAGCTCATATGCCCAGTAAGATAAGGGCTGAGATTTATGAATCAGATTCGGCAATAAGGACATTATTGGCAATAACTGCCAAAACAATTTCAATAGAGTAGAGGCAGAAACTATAATGCAATGAACTAAAGAGCAAATGAGAAGCAAAGAATCAGGGCACGTTAGTGTAGACTCGACTTCTAAAAGCTCATCAGAGCTGGGAAGGAGGGTTATGTAGCAGCAGCACAGTAACAGGAGGCATCTGTTGTGGCTGCTCTGTAGGTTTGAGAACATATGCAGGCAAAGGAAAGAAATCATTAGCAAACCTAAAACAGAAAACATAGAAGAGCAACAAGATGTGATGAGTAACTACTGAAGGTGAGAGAATAACTACCAGAAATACATCTCAACCTCTGAGAAAAGAGGATGCACTTAGAAATACTGAAACTTGAGGGTGGTCAGAAATTAAAATAGCGCAAATTTACATGACCTTAAATTAATCTAAGTTGTGTGAAGACATTTTCTGAGAATAAGGAAGATAGAACTGGTAGGAAATTAGAGTTGACTGGTAATTCTTGATGTTGGAAATTACAAGGAAAGTAATCCATGTCCAAGGGACAGGGGTTTTAAAGGGTACTGAGGCAACTTTGGAGGCTGGGGATGACAAATTTATAATTTTTATCTGTTTGTTTGTTTTTGTTTTGTCTTGGTTTTTACCCAGGAGTTTACATAACTAGAAAAGAAAGGACATGACACTGACAGATAAAGACAGACAGTGTCTTAATGAGATAACTGGACCCTTCAATTGAGTCAGGCTCAAATTCAGTGGAGTACCTACAGTGTGTCATTTGGGGTCAATAAACTTCTGAACTCTGTAGTTTACAGTCAATAAATTAATTTTTGTTTGAACAATTTGAGTCAGGTTCCTGTTCTTACAACAGAACATTTTCCTGTTCCTGAAAGTGTCTCTAAGCTAAGTAGGAAAATATGGAAGAATAAGAAAGAATGACAGATAAGAAGAAAAAGGGATGAGTAATTTCTACAGAGACTAAGAGCAGATTAGGTGACAGTAAAGCTGTGACAATGCTGGCATGACAAGAGATCACATAAGAGATACAGTATTACATCTCTGATGTGAAACAATCTTAAGAAATAATGCCCAGTTCTGGAGTGGGACATTGGCATGGAGAAATTTTAGGAATGGTGAAGTTAGAGTGTTGGTCGGGTTGCTTTCATGTAGCACGGGCTCATCCAGAATACGACAATATTAAAGATTCAGTTACAAACTCTCAGATATTAATTAAAATCTTGTCTCTAATACTAGATATGTTATTAAATTTAGCTGAGATTTAGTTTCCTCATACTTAACACGAGTATAAATATAATGCTCACTTCATAAATTCTGCAGGGATTAACTGAATCTATCTAAACACAATATATCATGGATACATTTCAGTTTATGATTAAATATTTTAAACTATTGGCTCAGAGAAGACACAGTCAGGTAAGTATATGTTTATTGGATGTGAAAGAATCTATTGAAATTTTCTTCAGAAGTTGGTAATAACAGTAATAATAATAGAATCAAAATAACAATAGGAATAAAACTGACTTCTGTATCTAGGGCCCTGGGTATTTAGTGGTACCCTTCAGAATGGTAGAGTATGTCGATTAATTAATTACTTTATTTATTCATTATAAAATGTTAATTTAGAGTGCATAAAATTCCAGGCACTATCCTGAATCTTCTTAGCGAGGTCTATAAAGAAGTTAAGTCACATAAGCCACACAGTGAAGTTGAAGAAAATAAGAAAGAGAGATAAAGACACAGCCTTGGAGAAAACTGACATTTCAGACTTCGCAAATGATGAAGTTCTTTATATTTTGGCAAAGAATTTATTGCTGATAGAACAAAATGTATTCATTCATTCATTCAGCAAATATATCTTAATATTTTGGCAGTAAAGGATTACACAAAGTACTTGAAATACAACAGTAAACAGGGCAAAGTAAGATGGCAGGAAATACATACATCTTTGTGCTGTCTGGGGTCCAAAGTCCTAAGCCCTTCCTCTACTGTGGTCTGCTGGCTCATGTTCTCCAGCAAATAGCTCTTTGGTGTATATGAAGATAGAGTACTTATGTCCTTACCATAGCATTAGTTTATAGCTGGGTCAAAGCCTGATTTCTCCTTAAGGAATCTGGTTGTAAAATATTCAGGTAACAAATTAGCAGTTCAAAAATGCAAAGCAGTGTTTGTTACTTGCTTCTACAAATTTTCAAGTGATTAAACTCTTCTACTCATATTTAGTTTAGAAACAGTCGCAGAAAATTCTTGGATCAATTTCTTATATGGGCATTCTTTTTCCTCTTCTTTTTCTCTAGTTGATTGCTTTTGCTGCTGAATATTATGACATTAAGGACAGGAAAATTGAAGAATTAGAAAATGCGTGGTGCTTTTTTAAAAATTTATAAGTGTGGGGCTTTGTATTGTTATAATTATTTTATAAACTGTCCTCATTTTTCTTTAATGGTGACAGAAAATTATTTTGGCATCCCCAGAAAACTTACAGAATCTAATCTAAATATTTTAAAAATTAAAATGTCTGGTATGGAACAAAATAAATCATAAACATAGTTGTTTGATAATTTAAAAATCATTCTATGAAAGCATTCTTTGTGGAGAAGTATTGACAAATTGTTGAGCTTTATGTATGTGGCACTCTCTCTATAAGCTTTAAAGTAACTTTCCAGGCTTTTCTTCCACTTACATGAAAATGACTCCAATATTCTTAACTCAGTCTATAAAGTTCTCATACTGAACTTCAAGCTTATGATTGTAATGAACTGTTGGTCATCTCTCTCTGGAGGCCATGTAAATTGCTCTATCAAAACTGTAGTAATTTAAAAAAATACATAGAGTAGTAATTGTCCAAACTAAAGCTTTTCCTTCTCCTGATTCAGTTAACAAATCCACCACCTACCAAGTCACTCACTCTAGAAACTTGGATGAATGGGGGATGGCTTGATTTTGTTTCTCTCTCTCTATCTTTCTCCATGCAGCCATTCACTAAACTAGATATTACTTCCTATACTTTTATTAAGATCAGTTCTTTCTTCTTCAAATGTAGTATAGGTGAAGTCATAATTATCTGTATTCTAGTGTCTTCAAACAACCTTCTGAGGCCCATACCTTGGGTTTCTCTAGCCTACAATCTATTTGTCCCACTGCCACTAAAAGTATTTTGTGAAAACACAGGTTTTATGAAGGTTCTTGCTAAAAAACCTGGATGATACCCAGTTGCCATAGAAAAAAACAAATTTGTATTATCACTTGAATTAATTAACTGACTTACTTATTTATTGCATAGCTGATACTGGACACAAGTTTGGAAGGATGGGAAGGCAGAAATGGGAGATTAGTTATGAAGGTGTGAAAATATGCATCCAAGTGAAGCTTTAGAGTACTAGGGGTGTGAAAGGCTTTTTTTCCTCACCTTAGAACAGCCATAGTAGGAATAGAAAAAAGATGATGGGGGAATCAGAGAAGTGACATGTATATGGGAAACAATAAGGTACTAATAAGCCAAGAATAGTGACTGAGAGAGTAATGAGGTGACCCAAAGGCCAGCTCATATCATCAAAGCTGAAAACAGAACTGCAAGAGTGAAAGCTCCTGGAGAGTGGAGGGCCATTGCCTAGAGAGAACAAATAGAATGATTCTAAGAACATGTGAGTCCTCATGAGACCTTGCCAAAATTAGGCAGGCATTGGCAGAGAGACCAAGCAAGAGAATGGGAGGCTAGTGGAGATTTGGGTCATGGATAGCCTGTGTTATATTTTTAACTGTTATGGGTATGTCTTTAATGATCATCTTCCAGCCTGCTGAGGCCAGAGATATTTAGAGTTTGCAATGGGGAGTGGATGTGAATATTCATTACCATACATCTGTATCCAAAGAATGAGCCAATGCAAGAGTTACAGAAAGTTAAACTTCATGCTGGTAGGGATGATACATTTCCTATGATCATGACAGATTTCAAATAAATATATCTTAATTATCTAGCAGCAAATCTATTTGGTAATACTAGCAATCATAATGAAAAGTTTCAGAAGAAAACAAATCAAATGTTAGCTTTACCAAGGTGAGAATTCAATGCAATATTGTTTTAGTTTAAACCTCATAATTTCACCTCAATTCTTTCAACTTTCCTTATTTACCTCCTACAATGGATGAGTAATTAAATGTCTTCCAAATGCAACTGCAATTGTTCCAAATGACTGCAGTAAACATGAAAGCCTAACTAACACATTATAATTTATTTGAAAAGATTGACACTCCCAAAGTCCCATTCTCACTCAAAATGAGACACAAAGTCTCATTCTCTCTCTCTCTTGCTCATGTTTTCTAGCCTTTGTCCTGTATGCAGAGAGATCTCTTTGTTCCTACACCAGAAACCAGAGGTGTAGATGTAATCGTTAATGCTGAAAAAAAGGCTTTTTTCGTGTATTTGCTGGACATTTGTCTACTTTGTTTTAAAAAAACTTCTGTTCATTCTTTTGTCCACTTTTTAGTAGGGATGTTTGTTTTTTTCTTGCTGATTTGTTTGAGTTCTTTGTAGATTCTGGATATTAGACCTTTATTGGATGTATAGAGTGTGAATATTTTCTCCCATTCTATAGGTTGTCTATTAACTGTGTTGATTAATTCCTTTGCTGTACAGAAACTTTTTAATTTAATTAAACCCCATTTATTTATTTTCGTTTTTGCAGTATTTGCCTTTGGGGTCTTAATCCTAAATTCTGTGCTTAGGCTGATGTGTAGAATAGTTTTACTTACGTTTTGTTCTAGAGTTTTTATGGCTTCATGCCTTACATTTAAGTCTTTCATTCATCTTTAATTAATTTTTGTATGTGGCAAGAGATAGGAGTCTTCTGTATTTGGCTATTCAGTTTTCTCAGCACCGTTTATTAAATAGGACATTCTTTCCCAAGTGTATGTTGTTGTCTACATTGTTGAATATCAGTTGGTTGCAGGTAGATGGTTTTATTGTGGGTTCTCTACTCTGTTCCCTTGGCCTATGTCTCTAATTTTGTACCAGTACCATGCTGGTTTGGTTACTATAGCCTTGTAGTATAACTTGAAGTCACATGATGTGATGCCTCCAGATTTGTTCTTTTTGTGTAAGATTGCTATGGCTACTCAGGTTCTTTTGTGGTTCCAAATGAAGTGCAGAATTATTTTTTCTAGATCTGTGAAATATGATGTTGGTATTTTGATGTGGATTGCTTTGAATCTGTAAATTACCTTGGACAGGATGGACACGTTAACAATTTTGAATCTACCAATCCATGTGCATGGGGTATTTTTCCATTTGTTTGTGTCATCTATGATTTCTTTCATCAGTGTTTTTTGGTTTTACTTGTAGAGATCTTTCACCTTCATGGTTAAGTATATTCTCAGGTATTTTCTTTTCTTTTCAGCTATTGTAAGTGATACTTAGTCCTTGATTTGACTCTCAGCTTTACTATTATTAGTATATAGAGATGCTACTAATTTGTGTACATTGATTTTGTAACCGGAGACTTTGCTGAATTTATTGATTCCAGAAATTTCTTGGCAGAGTCTTTGGGGTTTTCTAGATACAAGATCATATCATCAGCAAACATGGATTGTTTGACCTCCTTTTTTTCTGATTTGGATAACCTTTATTTCTTTCTCTTGCCTGGTTGCTCTGCAAAGGATTTTTAGTACTATGTTGAATAGAAGTGGTAGCATGAGGCACCCTTGCCTTGTTCCAGTTCTTAAGAGTAATGCTTTCAACTTTACCTCATTCAGTATGATGTTGGCTATGGGTTTATCATATATGGGCTTTCATAATTTTTAGGTATGTTCCTTCTATGCCTAGGTTGTTGAGGATTTTTACCATTAAAGGATCCTGGATTTTATTGAATGCTTTTTCTCCATGTACTGAGATGATCATATGGTCTTTGCTTTTGCTTCTGTTTATGCGGTGAATAACATTTATTGATTTGCAAATGTTAAACCATCCTTGCATTCCTGGGATGGAACCTACTCTATCATGGTGAATTATCTTTTTGATGGGCTATTGAATTTCTTTTGCTTGTATTTTGTTGAGGATTTTTACATCTATGTTCATAAAGGATATTGTTCTGTAGTTTTCGTTGTTCTTGTTTTTGCGTCCTTTCCTGGCTTTGCTATCAAGGAGATATAGGTGTTGTAGAATGAGTTAGGGAGGAATCCCTCCTTCTCGATGTTATGTTTCAGTACAATAGGTGCCAATTTTTCTTTGTACTTTTGGTAGAATTCAGCTGTAAATGTGCCTGGTCTGCAGATTTTCTTTGTTGGGAAATTTTTTATTACTATTTCAATCCCCCAACTAGTTATGAGTCTGTTCAAGATTTCTATTTCTTCCTGATTGAGGCTTGGGACATTGTGTGTTTCCAAGAATTTATCCATTTCCTTTATGTTTTCTAGTTTTGGTGCATAGATGTTTTCCTCATATTTATGGATGAAATTTTATATTTCTATGGTATCAGTTATAATGTCTCCTTTTTCATTTTTTGTTGAGTTTATTTGAGTTCTTTTCTATTTCTGGTTAATCTCACTAGTGTTCTATCAACTTTGTTTATCATTTCAAAGAATCAGTGTTTCATCAGAGAACTGCAAATTAAATCTACAATGAGATACCACCTTGCCCCTGTCAGAAAGCTATTATTAAAAAGTCAAAAAAAAATAGATACTGGCATGTATGCAGAGTGAAAGGAATGCTTATACACTGTTGGTGGGACTGCGAACTAGTACAACTTCCATGGAAAACATTATGGTGATCACTCAAGGAAATAAATGTACACTTACCATTTGATCCATCAATCCCACTGTTGGGTACCTTCCCAAAGGAAAAGAAGTCATTTTATCAAAAAGACACCTATGCTCGAGTTGCTCATCACAGCACAATTCAGAATTTTAAAGATGTGGAATCAACCTAGGTGCCCACCAATTTATGAGTGGTTAAAGCAAATGTGATACATATACATACAAGCACCATGGAGTACTATTCAGCTATAAAAGGAATTAAATAATGTCTTTTGCAACTTTTTGGATGGAACTAGAGAACGTTATCCTAAGTGAAGTGTCTCAAGAATAGCAAAACAAACACCGCATGTACTCTCTAATAATTGGGAGCTAAATTATGGGCATGCTTGGGCATAAAGAGATGTAAAGGACACTGGAAACCAAGAGGACGAGAAGGTGGGAGGAGGTGATAGGTAAAAACTTACTTATTAGATACAATGAACACCACATGACATTCTAGGTAACAGAACATTGGATAATTCAGAAAAACACTGATACAATTAATTAGTTGTATCAACTAGTTGCTGATACAACTAATAAATTTATTCAGGTATATAGAACCTATATGGTTGAATAGATTAGAGAGCTAATAAGACAACTAAGACTTGTAAGGGCAAATTTTCAAAGGTTAGCTAATCTCTATTTTATAAAAATATTTCCATACAATTGAAAGAGAAGAAACCCTCCTTAGATCTCTGTGAGCTTAGAATTTCCTTGATATCAATATTTTACAATGATAATATAGAAGTCCTAAAATACTAATTAATAGCAAATAAAATTCAGTAATGATAATAAAACACTGACTGAATAAAAACTTATTGCTACCAATGCATAAAAGCATTCAATCAAATACAAGACGCACTTGTAGTTTGTAAAATTGCAATACAAGGAAATATTTTAACATGATAAAGAGTATCTTCAAAATAATATGGGAAATATCATATCATGGTAAAATATTAACATTAGAGTCAGAAAAAGTCAGTATTTTACAACATAAACATTATACTTGAAGTTCTAGCCAGTGAAGTATGAAAAGATAAAGAATTAAGCAATATTAGGATTGAATAGAAAGAAGCAGTCTTGTTCTTTTTAGTAGAAGATTGTTAACATTGAAAATCCATGAGCTTCTATAGACAATATGTTGACTAATAATATAGTAGAGCAAGGTTGTTAGTTAAAAGATCAATATATTCAAACAAATTGAATAAAAACAAATTGGAAAATGGGATTTAAAATAGGCTCTTTTCACAATGAGAAAATATATGTAAATCAACTAATAATAAATCTAACAGAAAACTTGCAAGTCTCTGAAAATAATGTTAGTTTAATAAAACTAAATCAATGAAAATCATTGTGTTTATGGATGGCAATAATCAGCATTATAAAGATAACAGTTTTGCTTGAATCAACGTATAAATTTAATTGCAATTCCAATTAATAGTCCAACTGGGTTTTTTTTATTGTACTTGAGGTGATTCTAAAATCCAAGTAGAACAATAAAAAGCTAAGGCTACTAAAGAACATTTAAAAGAATATGAATGTAGCACTTATTCTACCAGATTTTAAGGTTTATGATAATGTATGATAGTTAAAACAATATGATACCAGTTTAAGATAGACAGGAAACAAAATAGAGAATCCACAAATAGAATCATGCATATATCAAATATTAACATATAAGCAGGTGGCTTAATAGTATTAAGAAAAAATGGATGGATTATTAATGGCATATGGAAAATTGTTTATCCATAGTGTAAAATGTAAATTTTTATTCATGTCACAAAAGTAAATATCAAATCAATTAATGCTATACATCTGAAAAATAAAACTTTAACATTTCTAGATGATTATAAGAGAGTATGTTTATGACCTCAATGTAGAAGGAAAGATTTCTCAAATAAAACACATAGTGCATAAACCATGTTAACAAATGATTGCAGTATTGAATCACATTAAAATTGCCAAGGTCTTTACAGCAATGAATAGTATGCCCAACATTAGAAAACAAGCTGTAGACTCAGAAAGAATATTTAAAATGTACAAGGGTTCAAAGAATTACTATACAACACATATGAAGGAAGAAGATAAATAAGTTAATAAAATTATTTAAAGGATATAAATTAGCACGATATAGAAATAAAAAACCTAAAGGCTCTTAGCTGTGTAAAGATGTGCTCAATTTTTTAACATCAGAGAAATTCAATTTAATACAACATTATACTAAATAAATTTGTAGAAAAAGAAAATATTCTTAAAATACTAAGTAAAAGATTGGTACAATATATAATAGAGAGCAACTTTTACTATTTTATTTATTTTTATTTCAGCATATTACGGGGGTACAAATGTTTAGGTTACATATATTGCCTTTTAATATCTAGTAATATTGAAAAGGCTCACAACCCACTGACTGCCACACACAAAAAAATAGAGTGTGGGGAGCAAAATTTCTGTATTTGCTATATCTGGGTAGTAGGTACATAGGTTTTCTCTATGGCTGAAATTTTTATAATGGTATCTTTGAAAAAGTCAACTTTTAAAACTCATGCACCATCACATTGAGGAAACATAAGTGTCTCTTGGCTGAATGAGTTGTAGTAACAGAGGGAGAGGGTAGCTAAAGTTTCCTGACTGGAGAACATTTCTCCTAGGAATCCTGTTCCCTGAATCCTAATTCCTCTTTGGAGAAGCACCAAGATGCTTTTGGAAACCACTCAAAACAACTCCAGGCTTACTGAGCACTCTTTTTAAAGTGTTAGATATCGGTACATTACTAACGTTCACCAACCATTTATTGCTTAATGTTTGTTCAAATGTTTTACCATTTGTCTACTTATCTGTTATTTACAATCCTACGAACAGTATCCTCTCATGGTATGAAAATATCTTTATTGCTAAGGCCAACGGAGTATAATAGGAATGATTATCTTGTATTTTCAGTAGTAATTGATATTAAAGATAGGACCTGGAAAGCCCAAGTCTTTGCCAGCTTTCTCCTAACTTTCGATTTGTGGTAATGCATTTACCAAGAAAAATACTAGTGACAGATTTCTCACCACTGCCATGAAATATTTGGAAATTTTATCAACATGATATGTGTATCAATCTATATTCCTTTTCATTCCCTTAGTCTAAATATAAGGTTATTTTTAAGGTGACCAGTAATTATAGGCCAAGTTTGCCGGGACAATTGTGGTTTATTTCTGGCCTGGGATATCATTTAGTACTTTTTTTCTGGAATTATTCTACATTTTAAATAAAATATTATAATTCTGTTGTTTTTATCATTCTTACATTCCAATAAATAAGTATGGGTTTTATAGTATTTCCAGTTTTTCATATGCCCGTCTCCATGAATGTGTGAAAATCAACTGCATTAAAGAGAGTTCTCACTAACAGATATTTAAATTTAACAGATATCAGTAATAGTGCAACTTTCTTTTTTCCACCCTTTCCTGTGCAAAGTACTAACAATTTTTAAATAACAGTATGCATAATACTTGAGTAAAAGAAGCCAGTACTCTGAGAAACCAGCAGCTAGGAAGAGTGAACCCTTCTGGTCTCTTAGAGAGATTTCTTCACCCTGGCTGGCCACTTGTACCAGCCACTTACATGTCATTGTCCATGTTGCAGCCTGTAATATGTGCAGGTTTGATTGGTCTCCATTTGGGTTGATGGTAAATATAGACAATCACTGGTTTGGTTGCTCTGAGATCTGTGTGGAAATATAGGTTGAGCTGTCTGAATACTGTTGCTACAGTGTTGTGTGTGTGTGTTTTGTCATTTCTTACATAGCATCAATCTACAGCTATTTTATATTTCATTGTGCAATAACACATTTTATCTTTGAAGAAACTTTTGGCAGTGATATTTTCAGAACAACGCAAATGAATAGTTGAGAAAAACTTAAGCACTGAATTTGTTTTTGTAGAAAGTTGAGGAATGTGTATTTTGCGAAAATGTCTGCCAAATTTTCCCATGCTCCGTGAGGGTTAGGGTGATATATGTATTACCACTTGAACTCTAGACTATTCACAGTTTCATCTACTTCAAAAGTTAGTAGTTGTTTATAAGAGCAAACCTCCAAGGAGGCCCCTAGGGATCTCTGACTCCTAGCATTCTGCTCCTTGTATGGTTCTTTCCGTACAAGTGTTGGTCAGCATGATAAATAGTGAATGATGGTATGTCACATTCAACATTAGGTTGGAAAGAACTGTAACTGCCATCTTGAACACCTTTTCTCTCTCTCTCTCTCTCTCTCTCTCTCTCTCTCTCTCTCTCTCTCTCTCTCTCTCTCTCTCTCTCTCTCTCTCTCTCTCTCTCTCTCTCTCTCTTTCTCTGAGGAAAAATAGCTGCTATGAGAGAGCCACATGGAAAGACACCGAAGCCTCAGGCCAACAATCAGACATGAACTGAGGCTTGCCTAGAAGTGAGTTTGGAAGCAAGTTCTCCAGCCCAACAACATGGGTCTTGAAATAAACCATATTCCCTGCCTTGTGAGAGACTCTGAGATAGTGCCACCGGGGTTAAGTTCTTTTCACATTTCTAACCCTCAGAAACTTAGTTGTTTTACTTAATGTTGATGGTAATTTGTTATGCAGCAATAACTGAGTTGTTTTGCTTAAATGTGGGTGTAATTTGTTACCCAGCAATAGATAATTGATACTCTGTTTAAAGGAGACTACACACAAACACAGTATTTAACACATACAGAAAAATTTCATTTGCATACTCTACTGTGAAGCTTGACGTTTCAGTTAGATCAAGTGACAGTCCTTCTAAATTAATTTCTCTTATTTTCAAGGTTTTCTGTGTTCACAATACATAAGAAAATGAAGCGATATTTGTTAATGTGTTGAATCATTATCAAAAGAACTTTACAAACACTTACATATGCCAGTTTTATGTCGCTGTTTGAGATGACTTAAATAGAAAGTCAGTTAATTTTAATAATGGCTCAATCTTTAAATTCTCTTTATGGAGTCTTTTTAAATAAATGTTGTTAATGACAAAACATCTAACAGTAATGTGTGAATGCTGTTGTAATTCATTTATAAAGTTCAACATTAGATTAAATTAATTGGTTTTGAGGTGACAATATGCATATTAAACTCAGTTTAAAGTTCAAAAATCAGAAAATATTTGGCTTGATGATAATGAAATGTGTGGAAATTAAGAAATTTTTAGAGCATAAATGTACTTAATAATTGGATTTCATGCAGACATAGTGTATAACTGTGTCCAGAGAAGCTGTGATGTTCTAAAACTTAAAATTGTAGTTGTCCTTATTTACAAAATATTACACATATACAAATTTAGGATAACTGAGCTATAAAATTTTTGTGATGAACGTGATACTGAATGCCAAGAACTGCTACAGATGGCATATATGTGTTTTCTTATTTTTCTTTTTGTCTTTAGAATAGAACTTAGAAGAACTTTTTATTGTAACCTCTATATTTGGCCAAAACTGAAAAAAGTCATGAATAGAGACAACTCATTTGATAAGTTTTGTCTTTTAAAAATAATTATCGAATTACCGATCTCTGAATGGGAGCAAATGGGATTTTTTAAAAAACTAATTTTGTAAAAAACTTGGGCTGAAATATTTATATATTTTAACAAAAAATTTGGAAAGGAGAATATCCTCCATTTGCCCTGAGATTACTAGATATCTTATCACGTATTAAAAGAATATTTTCTGAATTACAAAATATTATGATAGAAAAGAATCAATTGACGTTTTTTGACAACTGCAAATTCATTGACCATAAAATGCAACTTTGAAGAAAAATGCAGGCAATTTTATAAATATATTAAAATAGTAATAGTATGTTAACAGATATTAGTTAGAAAAAATACCATTAACTGTTAGAGTACCTAAAAACTAAGATACAGCTATGAAACTGTTTAAAATATAGAAATAAGAACTGAGAGTAGAGTGCATATTTTTAAATGTTGAAAAAGTCAATATAAGGGTGTTTCTGGTTTTGCTTTAAAACACATATACATGTTATTTTTATATTTATATTTCAGAAATTCAAATTTAAATAAAACTATTTTACAAATTTACCAATATAGTAAAACAATTTTTGGCTAATAAATATTAAAAAATTATTAGATTTTAAATATGTTTAGTACTCCATTTTATATAAAAACTTCCCTGCTTTACAGGAAAAGATAAGTGATTGTCCTAGTTATTTTAGGCATATTTCACAGATGAGAATGTGGGCCAATTCTGTTGATCAAAGATAAATATCTCCCCATTGAAGGATAATTGAATGGTAAGAAATAAAGGGTGTTAAAATAAGGTATATATCTCTTATTTTGAAATATTTTCTATTTCTATAAAATGTGATTTAAGTTCCATTGAAGAAAATATTTTGTAATGATCTACAATAATTTGTGTATACAAACTAGTCAAAACTTGAATTGAAATTAGTTTTGGTATAAATGTAGCCACTATACTACGCTGAGGTAATAGCTTTGTTTTTTTCCATTGCATGAGTAGAGGTAAATATTTATCTTATCTTTCACTCTTTCTTTTATAAGATACCACCTTACTTCTCAAACAGATTCACACACAACTGTGGTTTTGAAAGTACTGCGGATTTGTAAAGGTACAGTTTTAAGCAATCTGTAGGAAGTGTAAAATCCTGAGATAATTCAGGAGAAGGAAATAAATGAAATGTAGAGAAAGAAAAAAGAGATCATTAGAAATCTGGGATTTGATTGTATGCCCTTCCAGGGAATTTTCGTCTGGAGAATAAAGCATGAACACCTTAGATAAGATTTCAAAATATGAATCTTTCCATAATCACTCAGTTTCTTGTGTTATCTGCATATCCAGAAAAAAGACAAAAGACTGGAATCCACAGGCAATTTATAATGGGTCCAGAAAGAAAGGCTTACTTTTGTTCATTATTGATATTTCTTTCTTAACTGATGAAATGTAGTATCACCATTGCCTAGATTATCCTTTGTTTGGTAATGGAAGACCTACAGCTGGGAGCCTACATTTGTTTTTCCCCAAACATCCTCTTCTCCTTCTTCTTCCTCAAAAAATTCCAGGTTTCGAAATTATTGATTAAAATTTGACAAGGGAATAATCACAATGATTTCAACTATACATCTCAATGTGCCATCCTCTATTTTTGAGGTCTTAGAGAAGGCTCACATTAGGATAATATAGCTTGTGGCTAATATAAAGTTCATTGCTACCAAATTTCTTAATCATGAAACTAAGCTATTGCAGACAAACTAAAGTCATTTCTTCCCAAACCTCAACATACTGCATGGAAATATTAGAAAGAAAAATGAGAGGGAGATTTTCTTTGTATCTAGTGAAATGGATTTCAAAGGTATAAGAAAAGGCAAGGTCTTCTCAGAGCTTACTCAGCTAGACTTCACCTGTACCTATCCAGTCGGATCTTTCTGCCCTTTCCACATCAAACATGGTAGTTTTGCGAGTGGGGAAGGAGGAATAAAATAGCAAGAGTGAGGAACAGCAGAAAATATGAGCCTAAGAGCCTCCTGCACTGCAGAATTCTGAGTTAGACTTGACAATTAGAGTCACATGATTTCTAGCCTGTACAGTTAGGGTGAACAATCATACCAGTTTGCTTTGGGACTTTCCTGGTTTTAGCACTGAAAGTTCCACATCCTGGGAAACCCTGAAATCCTGGACGTATCTGGACTGTTGGCCACCTACCTGCACTGGTCATTTTATTAAATGAAATATATAGGAGAAAACCATGATAACAATTATTTCAACCAAATGGGTGAGAATGTGGAGGGTTTATGTGGTCAAAGAATGAATAAAAAGAATGAGGTTAAAGATGAAGTCGTAAGAACAATAAATTTACTTTCAGCTTACACCAGCTCATTCAGTAAACAACTTCCATTTGTCTTATATATCCGTTTGCCAGAATTCACTCAATTACCAACCATGCTCGGAAGAGTGTGAAGAAAATTTAAAACAAAAAGAAATTTTGATCTCATTTATGTAGATCCTGCTTATTTATATTTATTTTATATATATATATATGTATATAAACAATTGTGCCACTTTTCTGTGTCATTTTCCTTATGCTTTTGCCTAAACTAACACAAGGATGTGATGTAAATATTTTAACCACTATGAAAGTGCAAACAATATTTATTCTTCTTAATTTGGTGCCAGAGCATCAATATCAGGACTCTGCTTTAAAGTGAAATAAACTTAACATTTCATGGGAGGAGAATAGTTTTCTAAAGACAAGATTTAGTTAGAAGTTACATAATTAGTAGCCCTATGAAAATCAGTGCTTATATACTTCTAGACCATTTCTACATTTTACTGCAATTCTAAGACAAATAATAATCAATAAAATCAATTCTATGTTCATATTCTGTTTTATATCCAAAACATACATAGCAAAGGAAAGGCTTGATTTTCCCAAGAGCTTTGTACATGATGAAGTAAACCTATAGAAGATGTTGCAGTATCACATCAGCTATTAATCAAAATATTAATGACACAAGGATAGATACATCTCAACAGATTTGGGACATGAAAGAAATCATGTGCTTATGTTTTCCATATCACATAATTAGAAAAAAAATTTGTAAGTCATTTGAAGTGAGTAGTTATGTTTTCTTTTTAAATTTTTATTATTTTTAAAAGTATTAAGATTAAAATAACAAAATAAAGCATATTCAGGCATAGTTGTCTCAATTATTAAAAAAGTACCAAAATATCTTGTTAGATACAATATCTTACTTTTCAAACTAAAGACTACTTTTACCTGCCCTGTTATTTTAATAATTGTGACTTTATATCAATCTCATCTCCTCATAACTATAGCCTTTATATGGATATGTCAGTAATCCTAGTAACAATTTGTTCGTGGAGAACAGCATCTTTTACATTAATCAAGCAACAACGAAAGAAACTCATAAATACCACATCTTCCCTATTTTTCTTTTTAATAATCTAGAAAACAGAGCTGCAAGGAAATATTTGGTGGTGTCTTCCTGCTGTGCAATTTTGAGTCCCTTTTAATAGACTCTAAAATATCACTGAAGCAGCCCGTGCAAGAGATTGAAACCTATTAAGGCAGGAAACGCTTCATTTTCCACAGGCCTCTTGTTGAGGAGAGGTCATTAAAAAAAGAGAGAGAGAGAGAAGAAACAGTACTTTCCGTAATGTAGTTAACATTTGACATTAAGTGAAAAATATCCATTCCTTTCCTATGCAAAGTATAGCAGTCCTCACAAACAATAACATATTATCTACAAAATATCCTTAAGGAAACTTGCCCAAAGTTCTCCATTAATCCCCTTTGGGTAGGACAACTTTAAGGGGAACTTAAGTTTACCCCAGACCCCAGGGGATACAGAATTTGTCTGGAAATCTCATGAAGTCTGGATCCCTTGTGAGAATTTTCAGCACTTCAGCCTCCAGGCTCAGCTGGAAACTCCATAAGAAGGTCTTTCATGTGGTATTTCAACATTTCTCACTCCAGCCTCTGAAAGAAATGGAAAGAACCTTGTCTATGTTTATTAAAGCCCTAGAAGGGAGGTTGAATTTCAAGGCTGTTCTTCCAGGAGGGTGAAAGGTCAGTCTGGGAGTGAAAAGAAATAACAAAAGTTATTCTCATCCCACTTCAGTTCTTCAGTCTGTTCTCTTCATTCCTAATGGGAATCCATGGTGTCCGCAACATGGCACTCGTGAAAGTGATGGCTGTTCCATGATTATTTTCTTCAAATTTACACATATGTCTGCTTGGTGTGCAACAACAGATATCAGGAGGCACAGAACAAAACTAAGCGGAGTTCTTGTTTATAAGCAGATCACATCCATATGTAAATTACTGTACTCAAGTGGATCTTCAAAATCACATTGTCATTTCAGTACACAAATGTAACTAAGTGTTATATCATTATGCTTTCAGACATCATAATACGTGGTAGCTCTCATTCTTATTTTCAAGTTAGATCTTTAAGTTCTTAACTTGGCATATGCTTGAAGCTTAAAGTACTTTTATCTGTATTATCTTGTGTGATTCACACTATTCTAAGAGGTAGAGAGAGAGTGTTACCACAATTTTACAAATGAGGACAATATTGCTTGTTGCAGTCAAGTAACTTGCCCAAGGGAAAAAAAAATAGTTTACTGAGAATAAGAGCCAGGATTGGAAATAGGTAATCAGGCTTTACGTAAATGGAAATATTTCCTGAGTATCTATTGGATTCAAAATATATATTGTATTATTTACACAGAATTAAAAGTCCAGACACTTTCCCTCAAGATACTTACTGCAGAGTTGAAGCAATAGGACATATGCACATTTATGATGACAAACAATGCAAGTCAATGGTAAATTAAATCCCATGCCCTGAAGCGGTGAGATAAGACTTCACAGACACCGTTATTTTGATGCATTTTCCATCCTGCAATATAATCTCTTCTACACTTGCTTACAGGACATAGGGAGAGGCTGAGAAAGTAATACAGTGTCAAACATTTTGACCACTTACTAGGTAGCAAAGATCTTTTTATGAATTTTGTTAGGCACATCCAAACAATAATTCTGTAGTGAAAGAATGATGTTACCCTTGCTTTACAGACAAAGACTATGTATTGGGTATGGTATTACCCTCTTTAAGCATAGAAGAGGTTAGTCACCTGCCCAGTGAGCAGACAGGAAGTGAAGCTTTGGAACTGGGATTGAGCCCTGACTGACTCCATAGCTGAGCATTTAGCTACAGCACACACCATCAGGTATGAAGGAAACAAAACAGAGAGGTTATGAATTAGCCTTTTAAGTGTAGGTCAGTAAGGCTGAGAGACCTTTCCACTGAGTCTCTGCTTCTCAATGAAACACATCTTCATAAACATTAGTAAGCATGCTATCCTTCAAAGCTACTAGGATAGAGCAGAGACTATATGGGGAAAATGTCTTTTTATTATAAAGTCAAGATAATAATTCTTGTGAAAAAATAAATTTAATCTGGATCCATTTAATTTTTATATTAACTGTTAATAATAGAATATACCTTTACTTTGTGTGTACAAAACCTTAACTGTTTTTAACAATTCTATAATGGAACCAAGTGACTTACTATAATCATTTGCCCTTTTTATATGTTCTGTATTTCTCTAAGGAGAAAATAGAAATATTTTCTCTAAATTTGTCTTCACAATTCTTTGGATGCCAGAGAAAAATTACTATTCCAATAAGAAAGAAAAATTTGGGAACTGGGAGATCTCTAGTTCTGGCCTGGCTTATTTCTTGTATTACCTTGGCTCTATTTTCTAAATGATTTCTGTCATTTGTAAGACAGAAGTAATATTTGGTCATGCTTCATGAGACATGAGATGAGGGAGAAAAAAGTTCTCCATTTCTGCCTTAAAGGAATATTACAAAGTAAGTCATAATATCCGTAATTCTTTTCCTATTGAGATCTAATGTGCCAAAAATAGAATGAAAACTATACAAGGCTTGTGATGAGAAAGTAAAGCAAGAGTGTAGGTCTACACGGCAGGCACTGATACTGTGGCCAATCTTATCATTGGCTGTTCAATCTCTGTCCACATTTCTAGAATTATCCTTACATTCCCTAGCTTTAATGAATTCACTTCGTCACCATAAAGATGATCTAAAGTTTGACTGACAAAATTCCTCACTTTTTGGTTAATTTCAGTTAATTTGGATGTACACAGACACAACTATGTCATCACAGTGTCCTCTGCCAGAGGCGTTAAAATCAGAATATATGTGGATATCAAAACTGATGTAATCCTTAAATTCCTCTTGAGCAACTCTAGTGCTTTTCCCAGATCTTTAACATTATACCTGGAGTCACTTGATTTTTTAGATGAGAAAAGAAATCCAGGAGTATGAAGCTATTTTGAAAACTTTCCATATTTTTAGACAGGAAGTTACAAGTGCAGGACAAGCAATTCTGAAGAAATTATTCTGAGGACTATCTTCCATAGTGTTGTCAACATTAGACTAATAGTTGAATTTCATAATTACATAGTTTTGTTTAGGGGATTTAGAATCAATTTCTCCTTCCACCAATCAATAATTAGATAAAACAATAATGCCAGTATTTTGTGAAAAATACTTTAAGCTATTTGATTCTCAAAATAAGGAGTTAATGATATAAGAAGTTACAAAGTACCGTAGGCCATTGAACTAATGAGAGGCAATCAATCGATTATTTCTTCAAGCAGCATTATGCCTCCTCTCCTTAATTAAAAGAGTTAAACTTGCAGAAAATATTTTGAAGTTAGGAAGATATTAATGCCATCTTTGTATACTAAATTAATTGGATTAAAGAAAGAAACGTTAAAAAAAAAAAACTTTCAGATGAAAGCACTGCAAATAAATAGAGCATTTGGATGATCATCCGGTAACCTTTCCTGTCTCTTTCATGTGTTGCTCTGGAACTGTATCAATCTTTAAAGCCCTCTTACATTATAAATATTGCTTATGGCACAAATCATGCAAATGTATCCCCCTTTCATTACTTCAGAGCTTCCTAGGTCAAAAGTTATCATTCAGACAACATCAGCTATTTCAACTAAACTGTATTATATATCTATGTCAGCTCATATTCAAATGCATGATGGAGCACCACGATAAATCCCTCCTAGCCTTTGGCAAAGGTAGTGATGTGACGCTCTGTTTAGAAGAGAGGGCTTTTATGGTTTAAGTGCACAGTTCCCAGGGAGTTAAGCAAATAATAAGCAATCTCTTGACCCAAGAGCTTTTAAAATAGCAGAAAACAATGTCAACGGTGTTAGAACCAGAGTGTGTTAAAGAAAATTGTCCAGTGGCAATGATGCTAGGACCAGAGTGTGTAATTAAAAAAAAACAAAAAACTGCCCCATGGATACCCATTAGAGAGAGTGGGAGAATTTTCCAATCATAATTAGCTGTCAAGGTGTCCAGAGAGAAACAACACACCACAGCAAAATTTATGATAAAATGGAATTGAAAAACACAATCTATAACTTCTGTTAAAAAAATTTATGAAATTATCATGCCAAGTGTCAAATGTTCTCTTATGCCTGTATCTCATCTATGGCCTCTCAAGATGCATATAACCAGTGCACACATCCAACTCTTTCATTAAATATTTCAAATCTGTTTTAGTCCTTTCTAGATTGTCATTTCCCAGAGGGGGCAGGGCAGCCTCTCTCTCTCTTAAGCAGTCGAGTAACAGTTGTAACTAAAAAGTTAAAAATGTAATTTATTAATCAATATGTCAACAGAATAATTATAATGCATGTTATCTATTTTGTCATCATAATCTTGGAAGTCTATATACTTGTTCCAATTATGCGTTTCATTTTGTGGATTATTCTTGAGAAATTCAAGAAATAAAAACATGTTTTATTCAACCTTAGTATTACTGAACCTACCACATATTACCCAATTTGACTTAGAATGATACAAGCTGGCACATACTTACTCTGATTAGGCACTAGTCCCTCTGTTATTTTATTACTCCTAACCCTCTATTGGGTTATTCTTACCACTTGATGGTGTTGTTTTACAGGTGAGACTATTGAAGCTCAAGAATGTCAAGGACTAGGTTAAGGCCACACACCCTATGCAAATAATGACTCTGGGAATTTGAGGACCCATGGCTCTGATCTCATTTCTATAAGGACTCAAGGAAACCGTAACAAAGTTTGTATTGAAGTACGAATATTCATCCTCTTTGAAGATATTAAAAACAATTTATTGAGGTTAAAAAAGAGTTTCAGAGCAAGAACAGCCTCATTAGAATAAGTGCCTAGTTGCCACCAGTTAAAAATAAAATTCTTCTTAGGAGATGTAAAGCTTGATAAATTCGTGAAGGAAAGAACCATATCACATTTATGTGCATTTCTTGCAGTTCCTATGTTGGCCTTGTGTACCTGTCAGTGCTAGGAAGGGTTTTATTTTTTTTTCTAGTGATGATGTTATAATGATAATACAAATGAAAATGATGAAGAAAATAACTTCTCTTTGTTAGTTATAAACTAAACATAAACATGTTTGTTAGATGACATGAGACAAAAACACTGGCAGAGAATTAATTTTTGCATTTTTGTTTGTAGATGAGAAAATACTGAACATTTGGAGAGCAAAACTGAATTAAACATGGTCCAAAATACACAACATCTTAATGACTGGGGGCTACTTTGCAAAAGCTTATCAGTGCAATAATGTATTAATAATTTATCGTCAAGAAGATAAACAGGGTCAAGTTTGTCATTCTACCCCTTAGTAGAAGAGCTATATCCCAAACAGAGAAATTATACAGTTTAAACATTACTATGTGGCCTGGGAAGAATTTGTAGCAACTCTTGGTGAAGTTCAGAAACCAAACAAAAAATAACACAAAAATAATGATACTAAGAAGAACCTTCCTAATTAGTGATTGGCACTTAATGAGAGCCAATTTCAATTTGTTACTACATATGGCCCAACAATACAAATTGAAATAACACATGATTTAACTTTGAAGCAACTGATCAATAACATTGTATTTATTTTCTAAGATACACATTTAACTCATTGCTGTGTTCAATTAAAGGGTCTTCTTAGAACTGTGTAGTTTCACTTCCAAGTTTGGTTCAAGTTCTCTAAAAGTTTTCTACAACAATTCCTCTTTAAATTGCTTGAACTTCCCAAACTTACTGGAAATAGTAGGGCCTGCTTGATCTGTTGACATTAAACCTGAAGGTCCCCATACTTTGGTCTCTGACCCCAGAAAACCTGCAGAGAGAACACAACTGGAGGACTGGATTTGGATATCTCAAAAGACAACGGACAGCTGGGAAGCCTTGCTGCATCTTCACCCTCTGCACACTGATCCTTGCTGAATGAAGAGGACCAAGGCCACTTACCCTTTTCCTTTCCACTCTGAAACCACTCCAACCCCACATCTAAGACCCTCTACTTAGAGACATAAAGGCACATCCCCTTGATCATATGACCAGCAGCTGTTTGGACTGTAGAAGAAATGTTAATAGGCTTTTAATAGGCATCTCTCATTTCGAAAAATATAACTGAAGATTCACAACACTGTTCTCGGAGGGAGTGATCCACTCATGTGTAGGCATCTGAGTTCTTCACCTCCTTCTCTGGGAGCAGTGAGCCAGGAGGCCACCACTAATCCTCCATTTTGTATAGAGCAATGGAACAGGACTGAGAACCCAGATATAAAACCATCCTGCTATTGTCATCTAATCTTTGACAAAGCAGACAAAAATATACACTGGGGAAAAGAATCTCTATTCAATAAATGTTGCTGGGAATATTGGATAACCACATGCAGAAGATTGAAACTGGATCCATACCTCTCACCTCTCACAAAAATCAATTCATGATGGATAACAGACTTAAACCTAAGACATGAAACCTTAAGAATTCTGGAAGAAAATGTTGGTAAAACTCTTATAGACATCAGCCAGGGCAAAGAATTTATGAAGAAGACACGCAAAACAATCACAGCAACAACAAAAATGAATAAATGGGACCTGATCAAATTAAAAAGCTTCTGCACAGCTAAGGAAACTATCATTAGAGCTAACAGACAACCTACAGAATGGGAGAAAACATGTGCATGCTACACATCTGATAAAGGGCTGATAACAAGAATCTATATAGAACTTTAGAAAATTAACAAGAAAAAATCAAACAACCCCATTAAAAAGTGGGCAAAGGACATGAACCAAAACTTTTCAAAAGAAGACAGACTAATGGCCAGCAAACATATAAAAAATTACTGAACATCTCTAATCATCAGGGAAACGCAAATCAAAACCACAATGAGATATCACCTAACTCCAGTAAGAATAGCTTTTATCAGAAAGTCCCAAAACAACAAATGCTGGCATGAATGTGGAGAGATAGGAATACTCTTATACTGCTGGTCGGACTGCAAATTGGTACAACCTCTGTAGAAAGTAATTTGGTGATATCTCAAAGAACTAAAAATAGAAATATCATTTGATCCAGCAATCCCACTACTAGGCATCTACCCAAAGGAAAAAAAAGACATTTTACAATAAAGACCTCTGTACTTGAATGTTTATGGCAGCATAATTCACAATTGCAAAGATATGGAAACAACCCAAGTGCCCATCAGTACATGAGTAGATTAATAAAATGTGGTATATGTATACCACGGAATACTACTCAACTGCAACTCCAGCTCTTGAAGGTAAATAACCCACCTTGGGTATTGGCTAGGATAGGAAACAGATATAAAACAGAGCATATTTGTCTAATTTTGTATTTATGTCATTTGCATGCTGAATAAATAATCTTCAGCCATTATTTAAAACCTAATTAAATAAATAGTTCATGCACATATGCCATGCTTCCCACACAGTTCTATAGAAATTTGGAGACACTCCCCAGAGTTTCTGTTGTTTTGAACTTTATGTGGCATGGAAACATCACAGTCTGTGCCAGCCTGGGGAAAAAAGTAGGTTACTCTATAATCATAGTGAATCAACCACTATTCCCAGACTAAATTATAATTTATTTTAAGGTGGGCTTGTTTGCATATGTTCTTCTTTTCTTCTGTATGGAATTTTCTTTCCTATATTCCCTATCGGCTTAGAAAATGTCTACTCACCCTTCGAGGTTAATACTAAACACCATTTCTTTGAAGAAATTTTTTCTGCCATATTCCTGCCAACAGGAACAGTTGTCCCTTCCTAGATCTTAGTTAGCACCAGATGTCTTTATAGTATTTATCGAAAAACATTGCAATTATTTATTTACATGGAAAATACTCTTCAAAAACAGAGTATACTTTCTCCATACTTGATTTTCTAAAACCTAATTTTTTCAAGCAATAACCAATACTCAGCAACTTAGGAAAGGAGGAAAGAAGAGAGAGAGGATGAAGAAAGAAAGAAACAAAGAAAGAGAGAGAGAGAGAGAAAGAAAGAGAGAGAGAGAGAGAAAGAGAGAGAGGGAAGGAAGGAAGGAAGGAAGGAAGGAAGGAAGGAAGGAAGGAAGGAAGGAAGGAAGGAAGGAAGGAAGGAAGGAAGGAAGGATGGATGGATGGATTAAATTAGAGCCCATTGGGGAAACAATAGTGGAATAAAGGACCATGAATTTAGCAATGCTAACACTGTGATTTTGAGACACCGTGAGTGATATTGTCAGTCACTCAGTATGGACAAAGTAATATTGTCATATGAAATTTTTAGAGAACCTTAGATTTAGAATATCACTGCTATTATTTTATAGAAAACAATGGTGAAAACTGCTCAATAATCATAAATAGTGTGTCTTTTAATGCTATTAATTAAAATAATTGATTGAGAACAGCATACTTTTTAAACACTCTCAGCACCAAAAATTTTTCCAAGGACTGATATGTTTGTTGGCGAGTAAATTTGCTCACTGATTAAACAACAATTTTCTGTTATATTATTCCGAGGCTAAATAAATTTGTGTGCTTAATTACTTTTTATGTCTTTCAGTGCTTTCTTCCAAGATCATCAGTTAGGTAGAACTGAGATGAAGAAACCCTAAGTTAGAATATTTTTTATAAATACTTTTAGTATTTTAATGAAAAATCAACTTATAAAATATTTATCTATCTTTGATTATCCTAATTGTTAGGCAGCCAAGAAACTAAAATCTGAAAAAAATTACTCAAATTAACACTGTTTTTATATCTCCATATATATACACATATATATGTACACACATATTTTATATGTATACACATGTATTATTTTTCTCATCTTCCTAACTTTTCCTTAGGCTGTTTTCAAGAGAAAACACTGTACTGAAGATAGCTAAGTTCTGTTAATTATTGAAAATAATAACAATAATTATTATAATAATAAAAAGAAAGAGAACAGAAACTATGCTTTATAAAAATATCCTGGTAAATCTTTCTCAAATTAATCCTCCAGAAAAATAATTCCTAAAAAATATATTTAAAGATTTTTTCATCCATCTTGAAACAACATTATAATAAATTGCTACCAAAGACATCTTATTGGTTTTACTCGCCATTGAAATTCTAGTTTACTTCAAGCAGTTACATAGCAAGAGGCCAATGGGACAAAAAACTTATAAGTATCATTTAGTACACAATGTAGCAATCTCAGTCTTTTCCTTCCTTATCTGTGTATTGATTAAGATTGTAAACATTGTAGGATTTTAGCTTGTTTTTATATTTTTATTTACTTTCATTATTTTGAGTCTTGAGAGGTACAATAAAAATATTTTCTTCTCCAGAAAACTTTCCTAATCTTGCTCCAGGTGATCTTAACATCTCTGTGGATAGTTACATCCAAAGAGAGCCTGGCTATTAGAATGCTCCTTGGTGTAATAGCCGCAAAGGTTGTGAGCTGCCTTCTGAATCTCATTCCATTCTCAGAAGATGTTGAGTTGGCAGTTCTTGCTGGCTACTTGCCAGTCGGTTTTCTCAGTGCTCAGAGATTGCATTTGTGCTGAGCCAAGGTGCCCACTTTCTATTTTACATTTCAAGCCTTTATCTCTTCTGCCTTCAGTGATTTTTATGGCTGAACAAATCAGGTCACCTAAGATAAGCCATTGTCACTCTCCACTAAATCTTCCCACTTTTTAAGAACTGTCCTGAAACTGAACTTCTGCTAAGAATTTCTGATTAGGACAGGGACACATGACCATATTTTTAGCAGCGTTTTCTTCCATCAGGGAAAAAAGTCGGGATTCTGTGTTTCAGCGCCACTTAATACTTCTTTCACCATGAGGAAACCATTAACTTCTGCAAGTCTTAGTTTCTTGATTAAAAAATGTGAATAACAATGTCTGTCCTGCTCACCTCCTAAAATCCTGGGGAGACTTAAATGAAGTTATATCTGTGAACATACTCATAAATCGTGAAGCACAATAGAAATTACTTTTTTGTTTTTCCAGTGATTCATACATGATGCAATAAACCTTACTCCTTAAAGATCTAATACCATTTTGTAGTTCCAAAGAGTTTTTTTTCCCCCTCATATTTGAAAGAATAAATATTGACACATATCCTGTTTAAGGAGGAACTAAATGTAAGGCCTGGACATTGTCTTTGATTCCAGCATAAGAAACTATTGGATTTTTAGCATGGTCTCCCCAACTCCATTTCGTGACTCTTATACCTCAATTTTTATCACTACCAATAAACACCACAAATTGTGCTTGCTGTCAGAAAGACTCCATAGTATCAAACTCTGTGGTGTGACAGGATACATTGTCAAAGAATATTGTTAATTTGTGGCTATGTGAAATACAAATAATTTGATTAGCACAGTTAATTCAATAGAAAAGATAAAGAAAATAGTAATGACTTACTTGGTTAATTGATCCAATTCCTGTAGCTACTCACTACCTGAAGATATGACTCCCATGGGTATATGGGATTTTGTTTACCATTTTTATACCTTTTTAAAGGTATAATTGACATATAATATACTGCATATTTAAAGTGTGCCTTGATAAAATATGTCATATGTATATACCTCAATAAAGATAATCTTGTAAGATATATCTTTATTCTTCTATCCATCCATTCATTCATTCATGTCTTTATTCATTTATTCAGTATTTATAGAGTACCTCCCATGGGTAAGGCACTGTTGTAAGTGCTAGAAACATAATGGCAAGCAGAACAAAGTCCCCACTATTTTGCAGCCTGCTTTCTAGTGGGAAGAATGAGGCGGCATGAGAGGAATAGGAGGAAGTAGAAAGGGAGTAGTGGTTACTGTATCACGAAGGATGATCAGGCCACTCCTTACAAATAAAATATTTGAGCAGAGAACTGGAAGAAATGGAAGAGTGAGCCATATAAATCCCTGGTGTAAGGGTGAATAGCAAATGCAAAATCCTTGAGCAGGTTTGTGCTTGCAGTTTTTGAAAAACAACATAAGTCCAGTGAAGCTGGAGTGAGAGGAGGAGAGAGATAGTTGATGCAAGCAAGAGATTGTGAGAAACCAGACTATATACACCTTTCAAGCCCTTGGAAGAACTCTTTTACTTTGAGAACAATACTGTCAAAGATTTTGAGCAGAGAAGTATCATCACCTCATTTATATTTTAACATCATTACTCAAGGCACTTGGTCGAAAATAGAAAGACTAGATAGGCTGCTATTGTAGCGATCCAGAAGTGACGGTGGCTCAAGCTATGGTATTTATGATGCTAGAGGTGGTAAGGAGTAGTCTCATTGGGGAGGGAGATATTTTAAAGACAGATTTAATAAAATTTTTTCATCGTGTTTTTCATTTACAACCTTTATTCATTAAGATATAAACTTTAAGCTAAGCTTTCAAAATATCTTTAAAAATACCAAAATTTATGTAAAATGATGTATGTATATGTAAAAATATAACATGTTTGGCCCTCTAGCACATGTCCTTTATATGGGAAGCCCAACTGAGCAGCTTGATCCAACTGAATACACTGTATGTACCTCTTGGACTCAGAGAAATCACAGCCTAGATCCTATTCCATTCTTCTTCCTCTACAATTTAACCAAGTATTATGTGCTGTGGAATTTATCTTGGAGAAAAAATCATTTATACTTTAATAATTTGGAAAAGAATTTTTTTTTGGTTCTCCCTTAAGCTTGTATGAAATAAAAGTACATAATTATGCCTTTTTGTTCAGGCAAATTTTAAATGTCCTTTAGGGAATATCTTAGTGTAACATATAGAATACACAGTCATAATTAATCATACCAACTTCCCTCTTCATATTTTTCTTCTCATTTATTAGACATTTAATATTTATAAACCCATTTTTTGTCTTCAAGATTTGTCTGCTTAGAAATATCTTGATGAAGAACTATATTCTAGGGAGAATCATGAAAGAATGAGTTTTATTTGAAGGAGATCTATATGACATATATCTCTTAAACAAGTAGAACTTACCATTTTGTAAAAGATGCTGAAAAAATATTTCCCAATGTTTTGAGCACAGGTAAATATGTGGGCCAGTTCATCATTAATTTATTAGTGACATAATAATCCTGAGCACATAACATTAGACCTTGAGTGCAAGTATTTGCTTTTGGTTTTGGCCTTCCAATAATCAACATATATTCTTTTTCTGCCTCATGTTGTGCAAAAATACAACAGAAGAAAAAATAATAATGATAAATAGGAGAAACCAGAGGAGGTAGCAACATTGATTTTATGTGTCTCTTTTCAAGAATATCGTCACAAGAATTTTTTATTTAAAAAATTGCACATGAATTATTTTTGGTTCTTATTGAAAAGCCATAAAAGAATAAACACAGTTTTCTTTTTCAGTAAAACCTGGAATGGGTTTGATTTTACTCTTTTAGTTTGTGTGTGTGTGTGTGTGTGTGTGTGAAAATTTTCCTTATGTCTTTTTACCGCCATCTTATTTATTGAAATTATTTTTATAAATCTTTAAAATCATTCTTGGCCTTAGCAAAAGGAACATTGAAATGGTAAATTATTTTTTTTCTTCTCCCATTCAGAGACTTTATTTTCCTTTTATTCTATATTAAAAAAGAGCTACTTGTATTTACTTATTAGTTTCTATTATGAATTGCTACATTGACGACATTTACTTTTTTCTCAAATATATTTGATAATAGGTAACTTAATAGAAACACCATGTCAACCCACTTTAACATAAAGAAATGGGGGAAGACCTCTGAAAGCTAAGTCAAAATGCATTGTTTGAAACTATAGGACTAAACCACAGAATGTAGGAACATACCATTGTTTTCTATCTGACGAGAGTACTGAGACGATTATCAGGACAGTCTGTGCACCAATCCCAAGGACTTTCCCTGGGAGTTAGAGTGTCCCACCCCTCAGCACTAGGTAGACATGCCCTTCCAGCCTGATTTTGTGATGCTAGAACTCAGGATTCTTTCTCATCAAACCTCTTTCCAATTTTCCCTGTTTGTACAGAAAACTCAGGTTGTACCTGCCCATGCATTAAATGTGGTGACACCCACAAAGAGCCACCTTTAGACTACCTTATCTCTTTCTTTACTCTTTTCTTTGGCATTCCCAAATGTATTTGAAATATCAGCCATAACTTCTGGGAAAACAACTCACAAAATTTGAGGTTCAGCAAAACCACTCTTCTAAGTTGTAAATCCTCTTTTGTAAAGCCTGTAAAATACTTCCATCTTAATATTCAATAAACCCTCCAAATTTTACATGCTTCCAATGTTTTCTCCCATTAACACCAAATAAATATTAAAGATAAATGTGATGATTGATTCTATTCATCAAATTGACTTAGCCACAGTGTGCCCAGATTGGTTAAACATTTCTGTGTGTCTCTATGAGAGTGTTTTTCCCCAGTGTGGGCAGGCCTCATCCAGTCCTTTGAAAGCCTGAATAGAATAAAAAAGACATTGTTCTTTTTCTGACTTCAGACTTAGACCCAGACTGAGACTTATGCCATTGACTCTCCTGGTTCTGAGAGCTTCAGACTTGGATTGGCACTGTACTACTACCAGGTCGCCTGCATCTGCAGCTTGCTGACTACAAGTCTAGGACTTCTCAGCCTCCACAACCTGTGGACCGATGCTTTGACCTCTTGGGTTTAAGCCATTCTCCCACCTCAGCCTCCTGAGTAGCTGAGACTACAAGTGGGGCCACCATACATGTTTCTAGACTAATTTTGATGGTCCATTTTATATGTAAAATGGTAATTGCTAATTGATCACAATGGAAGAATAAATTCTGATGAACTTGAAAATATAAGTTAAATTCAACAACATCACCATGAATTGCCCATCTCCTTCCACCAAACCACTAGGTATCTACTATCTCCCTCCTACTCATAAATACATAGATATGGTAAACACACACACACACACAGCCCACAAATACTAATATATATGTATATACACACACACACACACATATATGTATGTGTGTGTGTGTGTGTATATATATATATATCATTTTGGGCTCACTAACATTTGTACAAATGCAAAATGTCAACAAATTTTCAGTTAAGTAAATCCAAGGCTCTCTGAATTTCTTAGCTAGTTTCTCAGCTAAAAAAACTGAAATATAAAAATCACCTTAATATCAGAAATCTTAGTATTTAAAACTTTAGTAGAAAATGACTATGGAATGATTACATAATGCCAGGGAGGTCAAAATGTTTATGAAATGCTATCACCATCCAAATATCTGTTACTGGAGATAACAGAAATAAGACAAAGCTTTGTGTTTTCATCATTCTTATATTGTCTTCATTCTGTGAAATCAGACAAAATATTATAGAGAAAATACAGGAAGGCATAATTGCTGTGGGATTTTCTCTCTTACAGCCGTGGAAAGGTAAACATTTTATGGCACTCCTTGCTTTACATGATTTCCTTGCGATGAGGTTGTGCATCAGATCTAGCATGGATAGGGATAATGCCTTTTAGACACTGCATGAAACTAAAACTCAAAATTTTGTGCATGCATCTATTCATGTTTAGAAGGGACAGCCAAATGTTCAGAGTCAACAGAGGAGAAAAAAACACAGTAATTTGTCTCTACTACTGTAATATAAAAGAACAAATAACAATCTTCATCCAAGGTTGTTACCACAGAGGCCTACATGCTCTGATACATACATTAAAATGAAAGACCCCACATCCTTTTTGTTCAAAGCCTTATTTTTTTTAACCATCAGCAAAACACAGAAATTATAACTCAAACTACAAATAGTTGCTGTATATTCCAATGGTGCTCAAATTCTCCATTTCGTATTTGTTTTCTGTGCTGGCTTTGTCTCTTCTAACCCATGGCAGGTCACTAGGACATTTAATTGCTAAACTGGCCTATGTCATTTACAGCATCTGCACCTCCTGAATAATAAAGCTGTTATCCAAAAAGGAGGCAGTCAATTAGGGATGGTTACTAATTACTCTAGATACCTATTAGAGCTGCTTCACGGAGACCATCCACTCATTGTATGGATGCATTATAGATGCTTTTTGACTATCTGTGTAAGTACAAGTGAAATTGTGATTTTCAGCAACTGCAAAAATAATTCAAATTATAATTTAGGATAGCTCATTTAAATACACTTATGTACCTACATTATATAAATATTGCAGAAATGAATTTTTAATTTATGGTTATATAATAAAAACAAATCAGAAACAGTTCATTTATCCTGAGGCATCTTCCTCCTTTTCTTCCTCCCTCCCTTGCTCTCTCCCATTCTTTCTTCTTTCCTTTCCTTTCTACACATTACCAGTATCACTCAAAGTCTAGAAAGTTGAACATGTAAGAACCCAGTGGATTGAAATTGAAACATTTGGTCTTAACTTTTCCTTACTTTATTATATTTTTCTATTTTTATGTTAAAATAAGTAAAACGTGCTCATTGTAAAGTGTTCAAACAATACAGAAGTAACATTCTCTGGTAAAAGCACAATTACATCTTGGATTAATGCCTTTCCTGACTTTTTAAATGATTCAATCAAGTCAAGCAATCTTTATTAAATGTCAGAATTACACTAGCCTCTGATAAATATCAAGGGAGGAGAGGATCATTCTTGACCTCACAATGCCAACCACATAGTACAGGGAAATACATTTATTTACACTAATAATTACTGTCTTATCTGGGAAACTATATTGGGGAATGGAAAACTAAATGGGTTTAAGTTTCAGAAATAACATCTAAATGACACGTCACTGATCCTTTCATATACAAAGTAGACATGATTTCTGTAAAGATAGGAACTTGACTACTTTCCTGCACCCCCTCCCATGTGAATTCCCATCCAACCATCAGTTCTCTTTACTGAGCCAAGTGGATTCTAGGAATGGCAGGCAGTCAGGGCTTGGAGAATGCAAACAAAGACATAAGAGCCATAGTGTTCGGACCAGGAGTTAATGCAGGACTGTTCCCTTCTGAGTAGGAAGAGAGTAAAATGACTATTGCCATAAAGCCCTCAAACAAAAATAAGAAGAGAATGGATACCAGAAACTTTGACTTCTTAAGACTCATAAACTCCTACAGGAAAAGAATGGGCACCCCATGGAGGGAGGAGTCATTGATCTCCTTCCCACTAGAAGCTGTGGGAAAATCCTCAGGTGGAATGAAGTTGAGAACACCTCACTTGGATCTGGGAAATAGATAAGCCCTTCCTAGTGCCTCAATAGGAAATGGGGTACACAGGCTGCCTGATGCTGGTCCCAGGGTCACCTCTAAGTGTAGAGGTATAGCAACTACGTCTAAGCCTCAGGGAGACAGCAAAAAAACATTTAACTAGACACTAAGGAGACCCAACAACCAGAGAAATGCCAGCTAAGCAGAACTCAAGAAGAGGCTACTGTTGGTGGGGAAAAAAATAAAGAAACTATTGGAAGAAACAGATGGCAACAATAATAAGAAAACAATAAATTTAGAATAATTGAGTACTTCAATTATAGCTCAAAAGAATCTTTGTGAAATGAATAACTCATGACTTTTAAGCTACAAATTTAATAGGTAAATGGAATGGGATGTGGTTATTTTGAATATATATTAGCATCCTGAAATAGCAAATATAAGAGAAAGATTAAAGCAAGCCAAAACTTAAAATGAGATAGAAGTCATAAGGTAAAGGGCGAAAGACTAAGAAGATACAGGCTACCTACAGTGAATTATAGCAGAAACATAAATAGAAAAACAAACAGCATAGATGGAAAAGAGGTTATAATTTAAAAAGAGTGAAAAAACTCTGAACTGAAAAAATAATATGTAGATTAAAAGTTTTTTCTATGTGTCAGCAAGGTTAATGAGAAAAAAAAAATAAACCCACAGCTGTATACATATCCCTGTAAAATTTCTAAATTTCAATAAGTATAATAACAACATAACAACTTAAAATCTTGTAGAGGAAGGCTGAATAAAAAGAACTACTACCTAAAAATTTCATGTCAGGCTAAGTTATCATTCACTTGTCAGGGTGGAAAAAGATAAAGTGATATTTTTAAGGAGTCATATGATGTATAACCCACACATCCAACCTAAGGAACGTATTTAAGAACAGATGCTGACCAAACCAAATATGAGTAAAAGAAAAGAGATCATTATAAAGGCAGATGAAGAATAGAGGCACTATAGAGGGAAACCTAAAGTAAGTCCAGAACATATATACGACAGAAATTTCCATTTTATAAAAAGCTCAGATATCAGCAATGTCATATGGTTCAAATCATTTCAGTAAAAAGGGGCCGAGACTGGGGAAGGGAAGATGGATGGGGAGAGTAAAAATATATTAAAGGTTTTATTTTATTGAGATGGAAGAGAAAAGTAGGAATAGAAACAGAGCATCTTGATTGAAGAGGATAGATGAATCTTGTTTCCATGGAATGGCAGAGAAATTCATGGTGACTTTGAATTATCAGAAGAAGAAGATAATGGTGAAAGGAACACAAAATTCATAACAACAAAAAAAAAAACCTATAACAACAAAAAGCCTACATAATAAACCTGGACTGGGATGGAAGGAATAAAGCAAGGATGTCTGTTTTTATACCAAATATAAATGCGCTGAATTTTACCATTAAAAGACTATTAGATTGTGCTTAAAAATACAGCACATGTGCTTTATGAGAAATATACTTAAAAGTGTGCAAAATTAAAACACTGGACTTACAAGGCCAAACACTATTCTTTGGACTTATCTCATTTGTGACACTCATTCCTCCCTGATCGTATTCATGACTGACAATCTACCAAGGTCATCGTCCCCTGTCCAGTCCTGATTCTAATCCCATGTGACCACCTGGTTGAGGATCAGCGATGGTTGGAGGTAAATCAGGGGTGGGAAAAGACCCCAGGTAGGGATGAACTTGCCTCTTGTGCCAATTAAAAGATTTTAAAGACTAAACATGTAAAACTTTATTTTTTTAGGCTATATTAAAATATCTTAGCTGAAACTGTCTACATCAAAATAGCCACTGAAAATAGTTGTTTCAAAATGTCATGTACACAATAATTTGAGTTATTCATTTATTCAATTCATAGTCAATGACTCATCAAATGATATTCTTTTGTACAAAGGGTTTCACTAGAAAAATTTTTATGGGATATCTCAAAAAACAAACAAAAAAATACAGAGATAGAAGTAAAGTAGTTCTTAAAACATGGTACAGAATGACCTTAACAGTACAGGGATGAAGGTTACGGAGAGTACGTGGGAATGAGGAAGAAGTAGAGATGATAAATTGAAGGCAAGTGGAAGACACAGACCTCATTCTTAGAATTTACACTGAGAATCTCTCCAGTTCGAAAAGGCTTTGGTAAGCTACTAAGTATTGGGTGAAGATATATTTTCTTCTGTATCCATCCCTTTCTTCTCTTTTACCTAGGGCTCAGTGCCCTTGTGTCATCAAACTTTCAATATACAATAGAGCTATGTTAGTTTCCTAGGGCCACCTTAACACAGTAGCTTAAAATAACTGACATTTATTGTCTCACAGTTCTGGGGGCTAGAAGTCCTAAGTTAAAGTATCAGCAGGACTCTGTTGTCACTGAAAGCTTTGGGGGAGAATCTGTTCCATTCCTTTCTCTTGGTTTCTGGTATGGTCAGTGACACTTCGCATTCCTTGGCTGGTAGGTGCATCACTCCAGTCTGTGTCTCCATCGCATGTGGTATCTCCCTGTGTGTCTGTGCCTCTGTGTCTTTTCTCATCTTCTTAAAAGGACACCAGTCATACTCAATTAAGGGCCCGCCCTATTACAGTATGACCTCAACTGAATTAAGTACATCTGCAAAGAACCTATTTCCAAAGAAAGTCACGTTCTGAGGTTCTGGTAAGGATGCAAATATGGGGGTGTTGAGGGGGAACATTAACCATGAACTAACAGCTCAGTGGATCTTTGTTAACTCACAGGGATTAGCTTTTGCATACTTTAACCTCTAACAGTAGAATGGACACAAATAGTGGGATAAAATAATTTTTTCTACCTGTTAAAATGATTTGGAGTATCAACATTTAGGGAGTTATCTTAAGGTAGAAAGAAAAGAACAGAAGGGCTATCTTAGGTCCTTAAAATCACACCATTTATGCTCAAATCCTCTCTACCTACTTGTTCATTGTTAAAAGTATGTGTATGTCCTCGGGCCACCCTCTTAATCATATCACATAGAGAACAAGGACATCAGAGAATTCACAATGGCCTGTGCAATAATTGCTTGACCCTATGGTTAGGTGGTCTATAAGCAGACTTGCAAATTGGCAAGCAGACCTTAAGTGTCAAAAGTGGATAGTGGTTTCACAGTAAATTATATCAGATCACAGAGGGAGTGCCATCATCAATTGTGACTTACAATGCTGCTTAGGTAGCAAGAAGACAATATAAGTATGACCCTTACAGCTTGCACAAAAGAGTCAGTTGGGAAACAAAGCCTCCATTTTCAGGGCATAGTCACAATGGGGCTGTTGTTTAAAGATGGGCATAGAAACCGTTAAGCCCGTGGAAGGATGAATAATAGACTAAGGTCTACCTATCTCTGAGAAAACAGAATCTGAAACAAAACAAAACAATACATCTGGCTTCCAGTGCCTAGCTGTCAGTTTCTGCTCAGCACTCTCCCACCACTAGAAAGAAAAAAACAACCACATAAAGCTCACTGTTTATAAAATGGTCTTGCAGTTTCAAACTAAATTAAGACAAATGTAAAAGAAAAAAATTAGGAGAGAAAGAAATGTAGGAGAATTGGAACAGGAGTTTCGGACAGAGTGAGTTAGTTTTGGCAAACAGATTGCTCCAGAGCTCCAATGACAGTGACTACTAACAAATGCTTTGAGCTCCTTGTTTAATAAATGCTTGTTTGGTTGATACATCTGAAGTTGGAACTGAAAAATGATCCAGTTGGCTGGATGTCGAACAAGCCTCACTTTGGGAGTTCAGCATCTGTCAGGTGAATCAGAACAAGGGTTCCTCTTATATTAAGCAGGAGAAAAATTATATATAATGAGCTGCTAACACCAAGTGTTTATTGAGTTCCCCAAGGTATGTTCAGATCAGGCATAAGTTAAAAGGCTAATAAGAGTTTTTGATGATCTGAGAAAACTATTCACAGAGAAAAACTAGAGGGAAATTTCTATTAATCAAAAATATTTGTCGAAGACATGCTATATGACAGATGTGCTACTAAGTGTCTTATCTGTATGATTATTTAATCTTCACAACTACCCTAGCCTGAATATTTTTGTTGCATTTTACAGATAAGGACACAGGCTGTGTGAAATGGAATGATTTTCCCATAGTCATGCCACAAGCTGGAATTAGGAACTGATTGACGTTAAAATTTTTGTGCTTAATCATCTGTTCTAATGCCTTCCCAGAAAACAATGCAGCAAGGAAAAAAGAGTCAGAGAAAGTATTCAATTCTGCCCCTCCCACTCTACACATAAGAGCATTTAAAACCTGGCAGATGAGTGATTGTACACAAGTCCTCTGACTCTATCAGAGGAACCGTATTTTTTTTTGTAACACTGCTTAACATAGGTCATAGATAGAGATTGAAATGTTTTCATGGAGAACCAGAACTGAACCCATTAGGGAGACAGCCAATTCCTGAAACATGGAGTTGGTAATAAAATGCAGTCAGTCATTTCAATCCATGCTAATGTAGAACACCATCCCAGTTGCTCGTTACTTGGTTACATGAGTTGTTATGGTTGTTTTATTCCACATTATCTCCCATGGCTTTCAAACTATTTATTATTTTGGACCTCAAATATAGAGAGAACACTCCTCTGTTCATTGTGATCGGCGATCTTTAACTATATACAATTATTTATTCCCTTTGTCATCTCAGTGCTCCTCTCTTGTTTTTATCCCCTGTCATAAGCACCCCTCTAACTTGTTTCTTATATGTTCTTTAATATTGCTGCATATAATGTAATGCTTTGTATTTATTTGTTTTTAATCCTACATAAATAAAATCGTGGCACAAAATTTATTTTCATTCCCACTTTTCTCACTCAACGTATAATTGTAAGGAATTTCAAATGCACAGAAAATTTGTATAAACTTTACTATGAGTATCCATATATCTGTTAACCAGATTCAACTGTTAATATTTACTACTCTTCCCACACTCCACATATTTCTCAGAGATTTGCAAGTGTATACACTTTCCTTTGAGCATCTGAGGCGTCTCCAAAATTGGGTCAGAGAATGTCACATTAGCCCATGATTGATTTCTGTCTTTTTAGGAATTGGATACTATAATAAATGGAATTTTCTTTTAACCATTGTAATTACTGTTACATAAGTTTTGTCAATTTTATCACTAATTATGGACATTTTGTCATCTAAAATGCATGACAAATATTCCTCCTACTGGTAGACCAATATTTAGTTGGATAAATACGTCATAACTAATTTAACCATTTCCAAAGATTTGGACTTTGAACTCCTTGGCTTTTGTTTTTTTTTAACTTTTGTAAATGATGTTGTGATAAACATTTTTACTTGCATGTATTAGTTTTCTGTGTCCACTGTTACTAATTATAACAAACCTGTTGACTTAAAACAACAGAAATTGATTCTTTCACAGTTCTGGGGACCAAAAGTCCAAAGTCAGTACCAGCGAGCCAAAACCAAGGTGCTCATAGGGCAGTGCTCCTGCTGGAGGCTCTAGGAGGAGGCTTGCACATCACCTCTTCCAGCATCTGGTGGCTGCTGTCATTCCTTGGCTTGTTGCCACATATCTGCAGTATTCAAAGCCAATGTTTTTGAATCTCTCTGTTCCACTTTCATATCACCTTTCCCTCCGTGTGTGTGTGTGCTGAATTTCCCACCCAGATATTCCAGGTTAGTATCCCAATCTCAGGATCTTCGACTTAATCACCTCTGCAAAGCCTTTGCCATAGAAGGGAACATTGACAAGTTCCTGAGATTGGGACGAGATATCTTTGGGGGTTGTTATTCAACCTCCTATGCTACACTGATGCTTTTCCTCATCATGTCTTCTCAGAATTAGCAAAACCGTATCAATAGGGCTTAGACTTTAAGGCCTCAATATATATCATCATCATATTTTCCGAAGTCATAATTCTTATCTACATCCAGCACAGCAATATATGAGAGCACCCTTTTCACTGCTGAGTTGCCTGCATTCTTAATTATTTTTAGGTGAGGAATGAGAGATGTATTTTATTGGTTTCATTATCAGTAATGAGGAATAGCTTTCTGTCTGCTTGCTGGTTAATTTTCTGCTTTTTAAGTATTATATGTGTTTTCAACTGTTTTTTTTTTCTCAGCATGTTGTGCAGTTTTTAAAATTGGCAATTATTGACAGAATATTCTATTTTTTATGTAGAGCGATCCAGGATTCTGTCCTTTCTTGGTTGTTTTTGCTTTTGTTTTTCTCCTACTTGTAACCTTAGAAATGCCTCTTGTCTTTAGAGATTAGAGGCATCAAATCCAATGCCATTGCCTTCAGTCTTTTTTTAAATTACATTTTAAATGGACAAGGAGAATGTGCCCACCACAAGATGACCCAAATACTGACTTCATTCAAAAACCAATGAATAAGAATATAAGGAAAAACATTTATTAAATTTTCATTAAAGCATAAAAATGACATTTAGTCTCTAATCCCTCTGATTTTGTAATTGAAGAGCTATTTCTGCCCACATTTTAGGGAAATACTTTTTAATGATCAGTTCGAAATTGATTATGACATAAATTATATTTTCTGTCTGAAAATTATTGAATTCACAGTTATTGAATTCTTGCTATCTGTATGTTTTGGGCTCAATTGTGTCCCACACAACACATATGTTGAAGCCCTAACCTCCAATGTGACTGTATTTGGAGATGAGACCTTCCTGAAGGTAATTAAGATTAAATGAGGTGATAAGCGTGGGTCCCTAATCCAAAAGGACTGTTGTCCTTACAAAGAGAGAAAGAAACATCAAAGATCTCTCTTTCTCTCTCTTTCTCTCTCATCATGCACACAGAGAGGAAAGGCCATGTGAGGACACAGAGAGAAGGCAGCTGCCTGCAAGCTGGCAAGAAAGGCCTCGCCTGAAACCAACCCTGAGAGTGGCAACCTGATCTTGGACTTTTCCAGCCTGCAAAACTGTGAGAAAATACATTTCTTTTATTTGAGCCACCCAATCCATGGTACTTAATTATATGCTGCAGATAATAGAGTTATATTTAAATAATTTCTTTTGACTTTTAGGATTGCACAGTTCATTTGGGAATGCGTAATGCAAACATGTTTGCCACTTAACAAAGCATAAAACATGACGTATTTCTTTTATATATGTACCCACAGGTTCTGTTTACTCATGATTTCTGTTTACATACATGTGTATGCTTGTCTGCTTCTTTATCTTTAATAATCAACTCTTTCTAACCATGTGGTTGCCCATTCTATTATACCCGAGAGTCATCTTAAATGAAAAAGATGTTTTTGAATTTGAAAAAGAATGAAGAAAGTTGGTTTATTTTGATAAGTTTTTAAAAAAATGTGTTTGCAGGACATTTGAGCACAATATCATTGCAGGAAAAAAATAATCTATAGCTGTAATATTTTGCTTACCTTAGGCATTTCTCTAATGTTCCTCACTCTGTAATGAAAGGTAGTTGACTCAAAAATCAGTTCTTTAAACCCTTTTCCTTCACTTCTTTAATAATGTCTATTTTCTCATTTCCTACTGTGGTGTTATTGGATTCGTAACAGTGGCCCTGCATGGTATCATTTACCTGTAAGCTAACCGAGCAAATTCAAGGAGCTTCAAATTATGAAATCTGATTTGGTAGTTTTATGCTAAATGGCAATCAGATCGAAAAGACGCTGAAATGAAAATATACCGAGAAAAATGCACCAGTAGGTGTCATTTTCCTTATAAGCAGAAATTTTATTGCTGAAGTACGATAGCATAAATTGTAATAATGTCAATCATAGGCTCTAAGATTATAAGGGAATTTTTTAAAATCCCATTTTAGAGAGAAGAATATGAAGATTTAGAGAGACGTGCTATACTAGAAAGAACACAAGTTATGAATCACAACTTAGGAACTAGGTTTATGGGCCAGTTATTACAAGTATGATGAAAGGATCTATACAATGTTCTTAACTTTCTGAGGTTCAGTTTGCTCTGACTACTAAGATGACTTGCTATAAAATGGTAGTATGCTATATTCTACTGAATAATAGTGTGGAAAACAGAAATAACTCTAGGTAGGCTTATGAAACTGTTGGCAGGGCCATGTCTATAAGGGTTAAGAAAAGTGCTGCTAGCATTCCAGAAATTATGAATTGTAAAAATCACCGACAACTGCAAACAAAGGTCTGAGTATCAAGTAGATTGATTTCACATTTTCGCACTAGAGAGCTGCTGGCAAAATCTACTATCCGTCATCTTCTAAAGCCCTTATGCCTCCACCCTGAAGCCAATGCAACTCTCCATCCTTTCAAATCTTGAACAAGTCTTTCATTTTCAAGGCAGGCACTGGAAGCCTAATGGCAACAGAGTGTGGAAAATGCAGTTTCCAGGCTTTTGGCTCCTGCAACAGAGGTGATAATGGAGAACAATGTGAGAGTGGGTCTGAGATGCCAATAGACTATTCATCAAATAAGCTAATTCTACACAGGAGAGGCTCACCAATCCAAACCAATTCACCCACTAGTTTTTGTCTCTTTTACTTACAAAATAAAATTTAAATCCATTTTGCTTTGATCTTCTTATACTGCAATCACCACAATTTAAGATAATGTCATTTCTCACCTGGACTATTGTGATAGTTGTCTTGTTTTCATCTTTCTAATTTGCTCTTTGTGTTATCCATAATACGTTTGGTTATGCTGTGGTTACAAGCAATCCTAAAGTTGCAGTGGCTTAACACAACTAGTATTCAGTCCATGCTCATGTTACAGATTTTCAAAGGATTTCGCTGCACGTAGTCATTTAGGTTCTCAGGCTGTGACTCTACCATTTTATAGAAGCAGCATCTGGAATACTCAGCCTCCTACACTGCCATGGCATGAGAAGCGAGGAAAGGGAGAATTGTTCATGGGAGTTTTGCAGACTAAGCCCACCAGTGACATGGCCCTGTTCAACTCCAAGAGATATGACAAATGGAATATTTTGTTGAAACTACTATTTATGCCACACTTCCTATAATTAGCTTTCTACATTTTAGCCAGAGTAATATTTATATCAATCAGATTATATGCTTCCTCTGCTTAAAAACCTTCAGGGATACCCATTGTGTTTAAAACAATATGGAAACATTTTATTATAGCCTACCAGATCCTATGGAATCTGGAATGCAATTTTTTTTTTTTTTTTAAATCTTTACTTGTTATAACTGTCTTCTTGCTCACTGCAGTGTAAGATGTTGGTTTTCTTTACGTCATTCAAACATGCCAGGGCGGTTCTTACGTAGGGGCTTTGCACTGTTCCTTCTAACCAGAATTGTTTTCAGTGAACTCTTTGTGTAACCAGATCCTTCTCATTCTTCAGTAAATTGCTTAATTGTCAGCTTGACCCTAGTATAATAACTTTACATCATTTTTCACAGTCTGAAAATTGTTTACGAGTTTGTTGTTTGTCTCCAACCACTTTAAAATAAACATCAGGAGGGCAAGGATCATTGTGATCTTGATCTAATTTTTGCCTTGTCCCCAACACATAGAATAATGTCTAGTTTATAGTGCTCACTCCACTAATATATGTTGAGTGAAATACAAATCAATAAATTTTATCAATCATTATTGAATAAAATTATTTAAAAAGTATTAACAGAAATTTGGCATTTTGGATATGAATTAAGCTCAGCATAACACCTTATTTTCTTTTCTTTCGAGGTTAGACAAATTTAAAAGCCCTATATATTTTCTTATTTATTAAAATGTACTACCTGGGTGGTAACTTCTCTCTGTATGTCTTACCCACACACATTCTCTCTCTCTCTCTCTCTCTCTCTCTCTCTCTCTCTCTCTCTCTCTCTCTCTCTCTCTCTTTCTCGCTCTTTCTCAAAAAATTAAGAAATTAGTATGACAACCTACCCCAAATAGAAAAAAAATCAGTAAAACAAACATTGCGGATGTGCTAATACAAATGTATTGTGCCTCAAAACACAATATGCCATAGTTAGCAATTAGCTAACATTTGTTGATGAGGATGGTATCATTTCTGTCTTCATAATATAACAGCTATTTTTTTTTCTCTCTTCATATACCAAGCCTTACTTGGCATAGCACTTAGCCATTGTGGTTCTAATTGGGTTATTAAAGAATCATTTGGAAGGTCATGACACATAGCATTTGCATGAGTTAGTACTAAAGTCATTCATCCTTAGTATTTTATTAATAAAATGAGGTTTTGTGGTGGAGAACTATGAGCACATACTTGGACTCAGACAAACTTGAATTATCAGCAGAGTTTTTCTGCCCCTTTTTGTCTGACTGATATTTGGCAAGTTATTTTGGGGTCCCAGATTTTATATCCTATATTATTTCAAAGTATTAGAAGGAGCTCTGGGATGTTCTTGACTAAAATCACCATCATAGTTCTTGTCTTGACAACAATTAATTCTTTAATAATTTCTCCCAAATATGAACTGGAAAGGATTTATAATATAACACATGATTAATTCAGAACAAAAATAAAAAGAAAATGCATCGAAAAATATCATTTTACCAAATATTTCAGAATGGTAGTGTTTTAATTTTAAAACAAATTTGAATGACAAAAGAAAAGCTAAAAATCTCAAATTAGAACAGATGACCCCAGCATGGAGTATGTGAAGTTTAGGACAAACTTGGAAACACCTAAAGTCATAATGAACAAGAAGAAGCATTTAGCCAAGCTTATTTGATTCTGAGATTTCATAACTTTGGAAGAGAGTAAAATTCTTTTTTTTAATATTTAATTTTTTTTTATTTCAGAATATTGTGGGGGTACAAACATTTTGATTACATATAATACCTTTGTCTCACCCAAGCCAGGGCTACAAGCTTGCCCTTCCTCCATAGAGTGTGCACCGCATCCATTAGTTGTGAGTTTACCCACCCGCCACCACCTGACCGGCACCCTGTGAATATTACTTCCATGTGAGCACCTTAGTGTTGATCAGTTAGTACCAATTTGATGGCGAGTGCATGTGGTGCTTGTTTTTCTATTTTTGTGATATAAAACAAAGATACATTAATGACTGTATTTACAAAAAAAGCTTTGTAATTTTTACAAGTATATAGATAATTAAATGGAACTAGAAGAAATTGGAATTAACTTATACATTGAAAAAGAAAATTTAGGTTTAATTTATAAAAAACTATCAATCTTTAAAATGTTGGACAAGATAAGTAGTAGGAAAAGATACCAATTTAAATATGTATATTGAAGGTAGATGTTAAGAAGACATAGAAATACAGTTTAGGTAGTTATTCTTAGGCTCTATTTTTAAGAGAACCTTAAAAATAAAATGCATGTCCAAATTTTCCCCTGATAGGATCGGGTTTTCAATAACTGATTAATAGATGGGCCAATTAAAATAAAACAAAAATGAAAAATGAGATTAAGCATATAAATGGCTTTTCAGTGCCACATAAATTGATTTGATTATATGCCAACAAAATATCAATGTAGATGAATTATTAGCTGTTTACTCCTATCTAATTGTGTCTAGTGGTAATTTAGAAAGCAAAATGGTTTCCTTAGAGAGTTCTATGCATTATGGTTTGTATGGTGAAGTTAAGGCCACTATCCCTAAACTATCAGTTGGAAGACAAAGTTCTTAAAGAACCTTAAAAACAACGTAAGAGTGTTCCATGATCAAATGAGATTAGCAGATACTAGAGAGTATTAAACACGTTTCCTACTGTAATCTTGATCAGCTTTTAATATTACTCAGAGTATGGTATAGTATGCAGTGCTTTTCAGATCAATTTGTCCATGGTATATGCTCTGTGAAATAGAAACACATATTCTACAGAATATAGTTCATGAAATAAACATCTTTCAAAAGCTTAGTGCATAATGGAAATCTTTAGTAAAAACCAACTTGAAGTTCATCCATTTCTTTTCAAACTGTGAGAAAACGTTTTCATTAGGAAAGCCCTCAGAGAACTCTGAAGATAACAGTAAAATGAACACTATTTGGATGATAGACACACTTTTAATCCTGACTCAGGCATCACAAAAGCAATCCATGTAACCGAAAACATTTGTATCCCCATAATACTTTGAAATAAAAAAAAAGAAATTGAGATAAATAGCGTTGCCTACCAAGTGGAGGCTGGTTGGAGATGAGTCAGTTTCAGCTGCTTTAACTTTATGGTATCAGGGCATCCGGAGAGGGCATTGCCAAACAAGTTCAGGCAGCATCTCTGAAAACCTTTTGCTTTGAATTTGCAGCCAGCTAAATGACCGAGTGTGCACAATGCCCTCCTAGGATAATTGTCTCTAGAGAGCACCAAGGTCATTTGCCCTCACAGATCTTTTGTGTTGTCCTTGTACGAATCCTTTTCTTTCCTTTAGTCTATTCATCCTTCAATACTCCACTCAAATCCTACTCATTTTGTCACCTATTTTTCCTCTCTTACCATACCTATCATTTGATTTCAAATATTGGGCGACAATTTCTAAGTACATATTTATTTGTGTGTTTATTTGTGCAATTTCTTTCCCTCCACTGAGGGATATCCAACATAGCAGAAGCAGAGAAGGCCTCTGAATCCAGTCATCAGGCCAAGATGTTGTACTTTGGGGAAGAAGGGAGTGAGAACTGAGAGAGAAAGAGATAGAGAGAGAGAAATTCAGACCCTGTGTATGTGACCCCAGAGTGAGTGAATGGAAATCTAGACCTGGAATCACCAAAGGGTAGATGAGGTCCATGGAACATGGCACAGTTAGTCTGCAACACTGACTCTCTAATGGTGAGAAACAATGGAAATGTCTCCAAATTCTGTTTTCCTCTCTGCCTGCCTCAAAAAGAGAGGCAAAAAGAAAAGTGACTCTTTGACCACGTAAACACCTGGAATTCTTGGACAATTCAAAGAAGAGTAGAGCAGCTCAAGATGGCGGTATTAGATTTTCCATTTATAAGTTATGAAGGGGCTTTGGCAGTTACTTGGGGAAAAAAAACTATATTGCTATGTTTATTTCTTGAATTTATGGAGCAGTTTATGAAAGTAAGCTAGAAGGTAATGAGTGAAAGGAGTTTTATCACATAAATTTTGAACCATTTTAATCACTTACCAACTGTAATAAAGAAGACATTAAAAAGTCAAGTGGTTTGTGTAGGATCATAAGTGACAATGGTTCAGTGCTGTTTCTGGTTTCCTAAACCATATCAAAAATTAGAATAAAAAATAAAATAATTGTTTACAGAGGTAAGGGAGATGTGTGTAAAAGGTAAATTTAATAAATGAATAACTTTCTCCCAAGTATTATAAGTACAATTAAAGTATTACCTGCAAGCACTACTTAAAGTAATTTTCTTGAAATCTGGTACTCATTCCAATGTATAAATATGTATATATCACTAAGATAAATAAATCTAATCTCAAAAATTTCAACACATAATAAAGGTATTCAGTCACTGAATAAATATTGACTGAAAAGTTATGTAACAGGGGTTATTGGATTATTAATTAATTGATTGCTAGCTATAAAGAAGATTTTTTACCTTTTATAAGTACTCAATGTAGGATCATAGGAAATAATGACTCAACTGATGCCTTTCAATTTTTATTTGTTGTATAATGTTCTAATTTGTTCACAATATTTTATGATCATGACTAGTCTGTTAGGTGAATTACTAACATACACTTGAGTGTTAATTTAAATCTATCCAAGAAAAGAGGGTTAGTTTCAAGTGCTGGCTCTTGTTCCACGAATTGTATTGCTGAAAATATTCTAGTATTTTTCACTCAAGATATTTCTATACATTGCTCATCATAAATATGAAAGTATTTCTAGAACACATATTGCATGAATATTAATGAACTCAGAGCAAGATTATTGAGTTATTGACCCTTTAATCATTTATTAGAGGTCAATTACTCTAAATCAATAAATGTAATGATCGGTCAGCTTACTGAAATGGTACTTAATAGAACCTTTCCAATATTTACCATTTCAGCATGAATAAGAGGGTTATATATTTTCATTTTAACTTAGTTATTACAAAAAAACTATTTAAAAAGCAAACATAATAATGTAATGTGTAGCAAGCATACATTTTTACCAACAAGTATTTTGTGCTCATAGAGCTACAATTAAATTAAATACTCAACAATTTTTATTCTATCCAAAAACAGGTTTATGTATTTACAAGGCTATGAGGGTATGTGTTTCATTTACTTCAAGCTTGCGCTTCTAACAATATTGCTGTCTCAGAAAGCATAGTCTAAACGAATGGAAATTGCTGGTAGTTTTAAAAAAAAGTTCATATAGCATTGACCTATCTTGATGGACTGAAGGCATGGTGATGAAAACTGTAATCTTAATAAATCTCTCACAGCCAGAGGTTTAAAACTCATACTGTTTCAAATTAGTGAGGACAGCAATATTTATTCGCTGCTGAATCCAGTCAGCGTGGCATTTCAGCAGGAAACACTTTATAAGGCTTAAACTTATGAGTAGCAAAGTTGAAAACTCATGTAAGAAAAGGAACAGAAACTAAGCAGTCAGTGATTCATTCTGAATCAAAAAGGAAACAAACCAAACTTTACCATTTCCTTCTTGTCCTTCTTCACTATCTTTACCTTCTATCACAAATACAGTCATGCACATGGGCATTAATAGAAGACTTGGAAGTGCTTTGAAATGTATCATCTTTTGGGACTCATAGGGTTGGTTAGAAAAAGAAATTATCCTCAACTATCGAAGGGGCAACTGAGGTAACATATCCAATTTTTTAAAATTACATCTTATGTTCATGTTAGGTATGATAAGAAGCTGTGTCAGATAAAGCGGTAAGAGTATCGGGCCTCTGTCAACAGTTCATTTTGGGAGTGAACATGGAATCACAAGGTCGATTATCCATAGTAACTGTTCAGTAGAATGAGGGACACAGGTGGCGTGGCAGTGAGAGAGAACGCCACCGCACAGCCTCTCCTCGTGCGTTCGCTCTCCACATTTATTCCCTTACCAAGACAGAAAAACCACTCTCAGTTTTCCTCATCTCAAGGGCTTATTGTCACAGTTTCTTTTAGTCAGCATCATTTTTCCCCAATTCAGGAGCACTCAGAAATCAATCCTCTAACATCTTTCCCAACTACACTTAGATCCCTTCTGACTTTATTCAGTCCCATGGATTTTAATATGATCTCTGTGCAGATGACTCAGATTCACAGCTGTGTACCATCTTTCTCTTGTCTCTTGAACTCCAGATTGATACAGAACTCTAAATCTGTTAGACATCTCAAACTTAACATGTCAACACCGAACTCTTGATTTTCCACCTAAATCTACTCTTCCTCTTTCAAATAAATAGCATCGGTACCTACTATGTTGGTCCAAAAGCATGCTATAGAACCATTCTTGATTTCTCTTTCTCTCACACCACATAACTAATCCACAAGCAGACTATGTTGGTCTTACCTTTAAAATATATCCCGATACTCACCATCTTTATATTAAAAATTATGCAACATTCCAAACCACCATCATCTCTCACTTGAGCTACTATGGGAGCCTCCTGCCTGGTTTCTCTGCTTCTACCTTTGACTACCTATAGTCTGTGGTTCACACAGCAACCAGAGAAATCCTGTCAAAATGTAAATCCAGATGAAGCCATTGTCCTGTCAAAACCGTTAAATCTTTGTCTGTACATTTATAGTTGAATATAGAGGCCCTATGTGGTCTGACTACTGGCTACATCCCCAATGTCATTTCCAACAACTTTTCTACTTACCAAGCTGGCATCCTCGTTCATCTTGAATATGCCAAGTATACTGCCACCTCAGGACGTTTGGACTTCCTGCTCCTTTTGCTTGCAATGTTCTCTACTCACATAGCTTTAGGGTTCCCTCATTTATTTGTTCATTTATTTATTGCCTGTCTTCTTGAATGCAAGCTCCGTTAGAGCATGGATTTTTTACTGTCCTGTTTGCTGTTTTATTTCTGGTACTTAGGACAGTACCTGGTTGAATGTTATTAAAGGCAAGAAGGCAGGAAGGCAGAAGTACAGGGAAGAAGTAAAGAAGGAAGGAAGGAAGGAAGGGAGGGAGGGAAGGAAGAAGAGAGGCAGAAATGGAGTCAATTAGTGGAAATGTGGCTTGTAGTTATGCAAAGGACCATGGAACAGATCTGTGCCAGCAAAATACAAATCAAGGCCCAAATATCTAAGGTTGCTTACTAAATTGCAGAAGCGGTTGAAGACTGAAACACCTTTCAGTCAAACCTAAGCTTGCCAGACTAATTGGTTCCATTACAGGAAAAACAGTTCCACTGGGGTTGCTTTTTGAGAAGCAGAAGTAAGTAAGAAAAGCATTTTCGAGAGACTCTTCCTTGCATTTTATTTTGAACCAGAACTACTGAGAAATATAGAAATTCTATCTCAAAATGATAACCATAGCAAAAATAATATTAGCTATATGTATGGTGCCAAGTACTGTATTGCACATGGTGGGGGTAATTTATCAGTTCACTTATGGCCCAATAATTATTGACTGTCTACCATGTTTCAGGCTTTGTTCTAGGCTTGGCTTTTGATAAACGAGACAAACTTTCTTGGTCTTGTGGAGCTCACATTCTAGCGGGGAAGAATGATAGTATCATCTAATAAGTTAAATAATTTTAGAAATGGATAACTACTAAATGGAGTCACTGGGTGGATGGGTAAGACCTCATTGAGTAGGTAATATTTAAATTGGCATCTTAAGGAATAAGGACGCTTATACCATGTGGAAGGAAAATAGGTAGAGAAGGAGTCAGTACTGTGGACAGACCACGAAGAACCTCTCCAGCCTTAATCAGGAAGTTGAATTTTATACTATTTAGAAAGAAAAACCTTCGAACTGTGTATAAACACTAATAAAAGAGAAACTAATGTAAACCAATTAAGTCTGCTCAAAAGAACTTTGAATAATTATTAAATTTTACTATGCATAGAGGGAAACTAAGAGCGAGGTCATACCGCTTGTCTAAGACTGCAGAGCTGGCTCATGGTGGAGCCAGGATTCAAGCCCCGGATCTAACAACTCCAAAAGCAATATTGCTTTTATTTTTTATTTCCACTATCTCGTTTTTTTTTTTTTTTTTTTAGAAGGAAAGAATCTTTCATTCCCCAAAGCTGCAGTCAGCAAGCGTGAAGGATATGTTTTGAAGTAGATAAATTTGGCCAGAGATAGGAATGAAACTAGATTTATAACAATAATTTTTAGGTCTAATTCCGAATTTCTCTTTTCTACCTCAGCATCCATTCTTTCTTCACTGTTCCATTTGTGAGATCTTAATGTTATTTTCTTGGAAATTTTAGTAATTAGAATAAATTTGGTACCTTCACTTAAAGACCTAAAAAATTTATGGTTGAGTGAGTAAAAAGAAAGAATAAATTATCCATAAAACTAGAAATCCCTTTTTGTTCTAGGTATCATGTTGACCATTAAAATCAAATGGGCCAGAACAGAGCTCTTGATTGTTATTTATTTCAGAAGAATTGACACTCAGACTTTCCCCATCTCACCATCCAACACCAACACATTGACTGGGATATTGATATATGATCCCAGATTTCTCTTATTTCCTCACTCCCTATATCCAACCCTTTGTAAAAGTCTGTTGAATTTACCCCCCGAAACATAGGCCAAATGTACATAATCACTCTGCCATCACCCAAATATAAGTCACCATCATCTTTCTGTACCACAGGAATGAATTTAAGAAGTCACCAGTTTTCACTCTTGTCATTTTGTAATCCATCCCTCGTTGAGCAGCCAGAGTGAACTTGAACTTTTATAAAGGAGAATTAGCCCCACTGCACAGGAGCTGGTCAAACCTCTGCATTTGTCACAATTGCTGCCACCCCATTGACCTACACAAGCATGAAAATCAGACTGGGAAGATACACTGAATATGCAAAATGAGTTATAGATACTTCTACGGCAAGAATTTGTGGCCAAATGTACCATTTTTATAACTCAAAAATAGGATCCAATCTCTTTGTTTTGTTTAGCTCTATCTGATCCTTCCACTATTGTGACTTCTACTGTTAATATTACTTTTCATCCAAGCTAAGAAAGGGTGCAATCATACTAATCTTCTTTGGGTTCTTCTAATAAGTTGAGTTTTTTTTGCATGTGTGGGGCCTTATGCTAGGTCAGGGGTCAGCAAACTGTAGCCCAAGAGCCAAAGCAAGCCCACTGTTTGATTTTGTAAATGAATTTTTGATAGAACACAGTTATACCCATTCACTTTTTTATCTTTAATGGCTAATTTTGTGCTACAAAGCAGAGTTGAATGGTGGTGACAGAGCGTGACCAAAAAAAAAAAAAAAAAAAAAAAAATTACTATCTAGCTATTAATAGAAAAATTTGCTGACCCCTGTGCTAGCTGGCCCTTCTATATGGAATGCTCTTTCCCTCTCCTTTGCATAGGTTTTTTTCTTTATTCTTCATTTCATTCCCATTCCTTGCTAAATTTATTGCCCTACAGAGATGTCTGTGAATAGCCAATATAAAGCTACCCCAATACATAACTTAAATCTATACATAGGATGTGTAACTATTTGGTATGTCATTTTAATATTTTACTTATTCATGTAGTGATGTGTTATCTCTCCTTATTGGAATGTAAGTTCTCTAGCAGAAGAAAGTTTTGGTTTTCATAGCGTTATAACATCACTAGACACACAGGAGATTTTCAAAAAATATTTATTAAATAAATAGATAAATAAATAAAAGAAAAGAAACAGCCTTCTCACAGGAAATATGTTGCTCTAATCTAACTGACTTCTTGGAGTATATTTTGCTGAAGCAAAATGGAAGGCAAAACAAGTAATTAATTAAAAGAGAATTTAATTAAACAAATTGGATGAATGAGAAACTAACAGGTCCCCAAATTCCAGAAATCTCCAGAAATTTGGCACCATGCTGAAAGTGAGAAATGATCTCACATGCATCCTAAAATATTTGGTAAAAATTCATTTCAACCATTCAAAACATGATAAGGTAACAAGAATCAAGTTCGGATTCAGTGACTCTTCAACTTAATTGAAAGGGAAATCTCCTTGATGGAGAGAATGAATCTGCAAATCAACAGCTGACCCAGGTGCCTTAGATTCACAGACATTGACGAAATGTCAAAGTGACAGTAAAATCATCTTCACTGTCACATAGGCCCTGAGCTAGCATGGATTTGAGTCATTTAATTGTTACACTGGTAAGCACTGGGATAAAATCATTAACTCAAAAGCAGTAGATCTAGCCTAAAGAAAGCAATCTAGGAAAACAAGTCACTGTTTCTCTCCAAGAATACCTTAAAAAGTTCAGTCTTACTGTGCACAAAATGACTCAGGCAGTGATTCATTTATGTATTTATTCATTCATCTGGGTACTTGTTAAAGGCCAAGAACACAGATTTAAAAGAATGTTCCTGCTCCCATAGAATTTATAGTTGAATCACAGATTGTCTATTGACAGCTGAATATCATATTTTCTCTCCTCTGTATTTTCCACGCATCTGAAGGAAGACTAAATAATGCGATATGTCTGCCAGATCTGGGAGATAACCTAAAACAAATCAAGAGTCTTGTCATTTTGGTAAAGTTTCTAGGCATGTGGCGAGGAGGGGCATGTCAAGATATCTTTTTCAAAATAAAGGACAAGATGCTATAATTTCCAAACTCACTGCTAAGCAAGAGTCACAAGGCTTGATGTTCTTTAGGTATTTGTAGGGAGCAAATATTTTAGTGTTCTGAATCATTAATTACATTATGAGAACCAAGAGAAGATTCTAAAGTAGATTCAAAATCAGTAAAATCTGATTTTTCATTTAGGCCTTGCTATGGTTTGATTGTATCCCCCAAAAAGCATGTATTGGAATCTTAATCTCCAATGCAACAGTGTTGGGATGTGGAGCATAATGGGAAGTGTTAAGGTCATGGGGGCTCAAACCTCATGAATGAATTAATGCTGATTATATTGTAATAAAAGGGCTAAAACTGCAAGTCTCTCTCATTCTCTCTTGTAAGTGCGCATGCACCTGCTCTTTGATATTCTTCCGCCTTTAACCACTGGATGACACAGCAAGGAGGCCCTCACCAAATACGGGCCCCTCCACCTTGCACTTCTCAGCCTTCCGAACTGTAAGCCAAAAAAATTTCTGTTCCTTATAAATGACCAATTCTAAAGTATTCTGCTATAGCAGCACAAAACAATGACAGGCCTTATAACTGAGTGATTCACTGTGGTCAAAGTAGCTCTAGCAGATATGGATCATTCTTTCAGGCCACAATAGTAGAATCACAGGGTACACTCTCTCTTCTGTATATGATTATACTAAGAATAGCATCTGATATACTACCAGGTCCTGGTTAAGACTAAATCCTGGCCTCAGAGACACTAGGCAATTATGGACATGGAGCTGCCCATCATGAATGGAGCGTCATCTGATCTACAAAGCATAGACTCAGCCGTGGCAGCAGAACTCCATCACCAGAGTAGAAATGGTATATGTGATATTGGGTTTCAGTACATACCAATGGTTCAAGTAAGTTGCATGAACAAATGCTTAGATTCCTGTGGCTTCTAAACCAGCAAAATTGCCATCTCTCCTTCAGTCTATACCTAATGTTATCTGAGGGATTTCCTTATAGTAAATGCACTGATAAAAGAAAAAAATTAAAAAATACAGATGAAATTCTGATATCACCCAAAAGTAGTCTACTTCAACTTCACATGCTTGCACTGGAGAAGAGAAACCAATGGGAGAATTTTTAGCTGCACAATTAGTTATCGACTCCCTTTGAAAAGAGAAATAATGAGAGATAGTTTCCACTTTGATTCATGGCAATGATGAATGTTTGTCTAGATGGCCAGGGAAGAGTGTAAGACCAAGATAGAATACTGATAACAAGAAGCTCTGGGGAAAGATGGATATGAGTGGACATCCTCTACTGAGTACTAGTAGATATGAAGATCCTTGTGTCCTATTTTAATTTGTATAAAAGCCACCCCAAAAGGCATGCATTGTGGAAATTGGTGATCAGGAGAACTCATTCTGAAGGTGTAAGCTTAACTGCTTCCACCTCCACCCCATGCTTGTGAAGGTTATATTGATAGGAAAAATGGAGACGATCCATGAGTTCAACAGCACGTATTTCCTCTCACCAAGGTTGATATGACTACTGCCATCACTTAGTGCTAACTTACTGTGGTAGTCTGAATAGTGTATCCCAAATATGCCCTTCTCCTAATCCCCAGAACCTGTAAATATTACCTTATATGGCAAAAGAGAATCTGCAGATACGATTAAATTAAGGATCTTGATGTAGGGAGATTGCCCTGCATTGTCTGGGTGAACCGTTACTAGAATACAGAAGCTCAGAAACCAAACGGTTTTCCTATCTGTCCCTGCAACTGTTGATTTCAATCCTATTATTTTAGACATCTTACTGCACAAAGGAGGGATATTTCCACAACAAAATAATGGTTGTAGTGAACTTGAAGTTGAATCTGACACGTGACCGCTTTAGTTTCCTCACACCTTTGAGGGTGATTGATGCTGATAGGAGGACAAAGCAATATGTCTGGATCTGAGGAAAATTCCCAAGGTGACTTTAATACTTTTATCACATCGTGGATGTTCATAGAAGATCATAGCAGCTAAATGTTAGCAGAACTTCTAATAATTCAAATTTTCCAGAAGGAAATTTTGGAAACTACTATAGTTTTAAATACATATGAACTATTTCCATTTATTATGGAAAAGGGATGCAATATGAGTTCCTATTAAATATCAGGCACTGGCTAATTACTCCATAGAGGTAATATTATTTTGTTCAAAAATCCAAATATTGCACCATGTCCTTAGGTTTAAATGAAAACCTTGGTTCTGGGATCAATTTCAGCTTTACCGACTATCAGACATTTGTTAATTTATTCACTGTGTCTATTGATTTTCAAGATCTCTGTATTGAAATGCAACAGAAAAGTGTCCCTTGTTGCCATATATCATCCTTTTGTGCTACCTCAAAATCTAGTCTAGTGCTTGGGTTATAGTAAATCTTCAATATTAATTGGTAAATGAGTTAATGAAAAGACTTCCCCAACCTTTTTGATTGTAGGAAATCCACTCTTTCCTTAAAATTTTGGAAAAACTATTGTCAATGGTATGTCTGTCATATTATATAGTGCTGCTATCCTATTTTGCACAGTCCCCAGGACCTAAGACAGTGCTTTGCATAAAGAGGACTCTCACTGTATGTGGATAAATTGGAAGGGTGGTTCAGATATGAAGTCTGATAGCTCAAAAGGATAATGTAAGGGGTGATATAGATGCATTACCATAAACAGACATTAGCTCAGTGGTTTGCCAAAACTCTAAGACATAACTACTCATTTGTAAAAAAAAAAAAAGAGCATTCCTTCAGAACAATCAGTATTTTAGCCACGTAAAATACATTACGTCTGTCAATATCTATCTATTTATCTATTAGCATATACCTATCCATCCATATACCTTATGGCGGTAACTATTTAGGGAATTCAGTATGTTTTATGAAATACTATTCAATGCTTCATTAAAGAGCCTCTTACTGAGATAACCCAGCTAACTTAATTACCCAGAACCTATCACCCTTCATTAAAATGATAAAATTAAATTTCAGGACCTACTAAAATGAGGACCACCCTTGTGCTACACATAAAAACTAAGTCACAAGTGGAGTCTCTCTTGTTAGTCTTCAATATAACACAAACCTCCAGGGTGAGATCCTTTGCTTCATATTATCTTAGTTTTCCTTCTAAAATTCTGGCATTTTTTAAAGTATAGGTATCAAAGTTCTTCTCTAGATACCTAATTATTGGAATATTAATATTTTCCCTACTTGACTTAATATTCTTTAATCTTCAGTAGTCAGAAATACTAAGGTAATGCAATTCTTACTGAAAATAAATTGAACCTAACTCTACAAATGGAGGCACCTGTTCACGATTTATATTTATTAAGGGCTTAAATAGAGAACATTACGATCAACCTATTTCATTTTCCCTGACCCTTCTTAAGAGTCAGACTCTTTATATTACATGGGGTGCTGACATTACTGCAGATGATTTAGGAATAGTATATACAGAGCATAAGTTTAAAGCTTAAGAAATGATTCAATTCAAGGGAAATAGAAACCACTGTCTCAGCTAGTGAGTCACTTACCATTATGTAGTATTACCACTGGAAAGGCAGCCAAGATATTCATTACATTTTCCTCATTGTCAAATATCACATAAAGAGGCTATATGATACTTGCCTAATCCCTAAATATAAGGTTGTTTTCTAATTTTTTCATAGTTTTATACTTAGAAAAATATGATTGAAATATGATTCATTTCAACTGAAAAAATATCATTCTTCTGGTATTTTAGTACTCATTCAAACTATATCCTAGGGTTTTTTGATCAATGCAATACATATGTAATAGCAGTAAAGAATAAAAGTCATCGTTTGATCCCCACTGTCATAGGAAGTGATTGACCTGTTGACATTATTTGACAAGTGAAAGTACCAGGAAGTATAGAAGAGGGACTCTCTCGATTCTTGGAGCTATGATTTGCCAGAAATTCAGTCTTTGCTCCAAATTGATCAGTTTACTGATGAAAAATAAATATTTCTTCACAAGCTGGGGAGAATCATTGAAGATAAACCTACTACTGCAAATTCATAAACCAGGGAGTTAGTAGTGATTGTCATGAGTATTCTTATTCCTCTGCTCACTCGTGAGGGTTTACCTCACATATGCATTTAAGAGTGGAATTGCAGGCCGGGCGCGGTGGCTCACGCCTGTAATCCTAGCACTCTGGGAGGCCAAGGCGGGTGGATTGTTTGAGCTCAGGAGTTCAAGACCAGCCTGAGCAAGAGTGAGACCCCGTCTCTACTAAAAATAGAAAGAAATTAATCAGACAACTAAAAATATATAGAAAAAATTAGCTGGGCATAGTGGTGCATGCCTGTAGTCCCAGCTACTTGGGAGGCTGAGGCAGGAGGATCGCTTGAGCCCAGGAGTTTGAGGTTGCTGTGAGCTAGGCTGACCCCATGGCACTCTAGCCTGAGCAACAGAGTGAGACTCTGTCTCAAAAAAAAAAAAAAAAAAAAGAGTGGAATTGCAATAACTATATTGTACCTACTACACTCTCATCAAATTTCTCTTGTCCTGTACCAACCAGCTAAATGCCTTCATTGAAAGGATAGAAAGCTATTCAATTAAAACTCCCTCCTTTTCTAAACATGAAATTCACCAACCTGCTTGTTTCTGCTCCCATAATATTCCCTTCTTCTATTACCTTTAAAAAAATGTCTCTTTTACTTTATAACGCCTTAATCCATTCTTTGGATTCCAGGTTCTATCTATCTATCTATCTGTTTATATATTTTAAAGGAATACACTCATTAAGGTAACTCTCATTACTTTTTAACTCTGTGTTTTCTCCACATTTAAAAAATTTGTTGCAAAAATCCTTTGTTTCTATTATAGCTGGGCATACTTTCTTAGTTATGGTTATATTTAGGCTTATTGGATAGAAAACCTAAAATATGAAGGGTTTACCAGATAGAAATTTTACTTCTCTCCTTTGAACTGAAATTGTGATGTCAATAGTCCAGGGTTGATACTGCAGCTCTATGAAGTTGTTAAGGAAAGGGTCCTTCCAGTTCACCGCAACAACATTAATAGCGTGTGGTCCACATCAGCTTGGGCAAGAAAAGCAGCATCAGCTTCTGATACTGCCCGTCATTCCAGGCAACAGGATGGAAGACGGGACAAAGGAAGAGGACATCAACAGGTATTTGGCAGCGTTTTTTAAAGAAGACTTTCTAGGTGCCCTCGCCAAACATTTCCTCTTATAACTCAAGGGCCAGATGTCAGTTGCAAAGCCATTCTAAGCTGAAAAAGAAGACGGGGAATATAATCTTTATACCAAGTAACCATGCGATTTGCCAAATTTAGGGGGTTCACTATGGAAGAAGAGGGGATATGAAGATAGTGACTGTTATCTCTGCCACACTTCTCCATTGAAAATTTTTATTTTCCCACCCGACTTTCCTCTTTCATTCATTCTCACCTGACATCCATCCCCACTTCTTCATTGGCAATGTTGCTTCACTGATCACTCTAGTGATCTCTCAATTACCAAACCTACCCATTCTGTCCCTACACAACTAGTTTTCTCAATAGCAGACAAGGTAGTTGACGATTAGCTCCTTCCCGGGAGAATGACTTTTGTCACTCCTTGGATATACACATATTTATTTGCTTTCTCAGGCTCCTATACTGGCTCTTCTTTCTCTCTCCAAACTTTTAATTAAGAAGGCTAATCTCTGGGCCCTCTGCTCACTCTACACTCTGTCTCAAAGTCCCCTCATTCATTTATACGATAGTAAGTATCTCCTACATATCCGTAAGTCAAAAACGCCCACATGCACTTCTCTTGTGCTTCAAAACCATATCCAACTACCTCCTTGACGTGAAAACGTGACTGTCTCAGAGACACCTCAAACCAAAGCAATCCTCAAACATCCTCCCTTGATCACACTAAACTATCTGAATTAGATTTCCCCATTATGGTTTTCTATGGTTCTCTGTTTTTCTTTTAAATAAGTTATCATAAATAAGTTATCATACTTTTCAAGTATATTGAACAATATACTAATTCATGTATTTATTTGATATTTATCATCTTCTCTTCAGCTCTAAACCCAAAAAGCAAGGACTGGTTCTTGCTCACCTGGCTATGCCACAGAGCAAGCACTAGGCCTGGCATGCAGTGTGCCTTGGTAAGTATTTGTTGAATAACAGAATTATTTAACCAGTGAGATAGAGCAAATTTCATGATAAGCATTTTTGTGGAGAAAGTACACAGGGCACATGTGTCAGAGGAACTATTTAAAGTTCAAGCTCAGGAAATTATGCCATAGGGGAAGGAGTGAGAGCACTCAGCAGGACACGAAAACACCGTCGTAAAAGAAAAATAAATAACCTTTTCCAGAGAATGAAATGTGTCCAGTAAAATAACACAGGAAATACAGATTGTGAAAAGGGGCTTTTTAAAACATTTGTGAGCTGAGCAGCAAAGTTCTCATAAGTAGACACCGTGGGAAGAACAGAGAACGTCCCTCGCAACTTGTGTGAGAACAGAGAAGCAGGTAATGAAGACGGCTGGATGGGGCAGCTGCAGAACCCGCCACTCAGAGCAATCTCACCACCCCGCTGTCGGAGGGACTCCGGGGTTCAAAACTGCAGGACATGCTTGCGAGTTGTCATAAAGTTAGTTTCAACCGTTCATAAACTGAAGTTGGAGTGTTTGCATTCTATGATTTTCACGCTCCTGAAAAACATGAAAACAACTTCTTGTTTCAAATCCCAATACGATAACAATAACTAACATTTATTGGGAATTAACTTTTTTCTGGTCACTGTTCTAAATGCTTCATTTGTATAGATTTATTCAATCTTCATAATAACTTCATGAGCTAAGTAGTAGTATTCTGTCCGTTTTACAGCCAGGCCCTGAAGCACAAAGAAGTTAAGTATTAACAATTTGCCTTTGGTCACATAGGGAGTAAAAGGAAGAAACTGGATTTGAACAGCAGCAGACCTGATTCCAGTAACTGGCCAATTAATTATATTCTGCTGCCTTTTATTTCAAAGAAAATATTTAAAAATTAGAAACAGAAAAAATACAAATATTGAAAGAGCCTGACAACCTTTCCAGACAAGTAATAAACTTGTCAACCACATGTCGTTCGCCTGAGTAGTTACATGAGACACACAGTGAAATGTCATCTTCTAACTCCTTAACCCCTCTTTGTATAATAGTAAGTTTAACAAATCACCATTTAAATAAGGCTTAATATTTGAAAAACATCCCAACCAGCCACTAATGAGCATCCATCTAATTAGCATGCCAGAACTTTAAAAACTGTTTAGGGAAATAAAATATATCTTTATGAAACAAGGAGTATGCAAGAGAGTGTACCATACGTCGTTAGAGGATGGACTATAGACAGTAATTACTGCAAGAATTAGAGAGATAAGACACCAGCTCAAAAGAAGTCTTCATGTATGAGCAGAAATTGAGCTGATTTTAAATATGGTATAGATTTAGATATGCTGAGAGAAAGAAGTGGGTGAGGAGGAATACGTGAATGATACCAGTGACTGGTTACATGAATTGAAATAGTCCAAAAAGAAAGGGATCTTTGCTTCTGAAGATGGACATGATGTCAGCTCCATTGACTGAAAGGTATTCCTGACCATAAGAAAATGTTATACCTCTATTAGGGGTTGTATATTTCATTTATACGACCTCAGGTAACAGGTGCCTCTTACCTTTGTTAGCTAGCTTCATTGAAGCATATATTACTAAAACATGAATGAGTTTTACTGTTTCCAGTCACCATTAGGCTGACCATATGCTGAGTCTATTTGCTCTTTTCTTTAAACTGCATTTAGCAGAAGAGAATATCAGTGGGATTCGCAGACATGGCTACGGCTGGGCAGAGGACGTTGCCTATGGTCTTATCTCCCTCTCACCCCACCCCCATCATTTTACAGTATTTGTTAAGAAGAGATGTTGGCAATATAGGGTTTATGATCATTTTGTGTTCAAATATTCAAAATTTAATGATAATATTTTCTAATGATCTATGAGATTTACTTAATTTCTATGTATAATGCTCTTTAATATTTTAAATGTCTAAAAATAGTCCTTCAATTACATTTTGTGAAAAAATTACAAAATTGATGCAACTCGAAATTTGAATTGTGTTTGTCTCCTCCACTGGACAGTGATTTATGAGGACAGGAACCTGGTCACCGAAGTAGCCCCAACATGTACTCAAAATGTCAAAGGCTATTAATATTTGTTGAATTCAAAATGAACTCAATTAAAGCAAGGCAAGAAAGATCTTAAAACCCTCAACATATTGCTCCTTTCAAAGCTAACAGCAAAATATATAAAAACGAAAGAAATTTCAAACAAAACGAAGGTATATTTAGTGGCATATATGTCAAGATGACATAAAAGAACTATCAAAATATAGAAAGAGCTTGGAAACTGTGATTTAAATTTCTCATTTCACAGAGGTATCAAAAACGCAGAGAGGAAAGCAGCTTGCCAAGGAAATACATATATATGTCTGCAAAACAGGGATTACAAATCAAGGCTTCCACGTTCCTGTCTATTCAACATGTCATCAAATGTATGCTGTACTTTGAGCTTCACATAAATTTAATTTTATTCACACCCATTGAGATGGAAGTCACATATTTCCTCTGCTTTACCTGGGGATACGGGCTGTGTAATTTATATTTTGCCTAGTTGCCTTTGATTTTGAGCTCTGCATATGCTGAAATAATTCCATTTATAGATCACCTCACTGTTCCACATGACCGCCTTGTTCAAAATAACTTGACCCAGGTATAGATATTACTTTTTCTTTGATTTTCCCAGTCCCTTCTTTTCTCTACCTACTTCTGCTCTCCTATCTCCAATTCCTATTTATTTATTTTTATTGATAAATAATAATTATATGCACTTATGAAGGTACATGTGATATTTCAATACATGGCATACAATGTGTAAGGATCAAATCAGGGTAATTAAGATGTCTAGTACCTCAAACATTTATCATTTCTTTGTGTCGGAAATATTTAAAATCTTCTCATGTAGTTATTTTGAAAAATATTAATATAACAAATTATTGTTAACTATAGTCACCCTACTATGTATGCTATTGAACATTAGAACTTATTCCTTCTATTTAACTGTAATGTTTTACCCATTAACCAACCTCTCTTCCTCCTCCTCCTCCCCTCACAGCCACTGGTAATCAACATTCTGTACTCTGTATCCATTAGATCAACTGTTTTAATTCCCATATATGGGTGAGGATATGAGATATTTATCTTTCTGTACCTGGCTTGTTTCACTTAACATAATGAACTCCAGTCTCATTTATGTTGCTGCAAATGTCAGGATTTCATTATTTTTTATGGATGAATGGTGAATATATCATATTTCTTTATCCATTAATCTGTTGGTGGACACCGAGGTTGATTCTCTATCTTGGCTATTGTGAATAATGCAGTAATAAGCATAGCGATACAGGTATTTCTTTGATATACTGATTTACTTTCCTTTGGATAAATATTTACCAAGTAGTGGGATTGCTGGATCATATGGTTGTTTTATTTATGATTTTTTCTGACACTTCCACACTGTTTTCCATGACGATTGTACTAAGTTACATTTCCACCAACAGTGTCTAAGGGTTTCCTTTGCTTCACATCCTTGCCAGCATTTATTTTTTGTCTTTTCAATAGTAGTCATTCTAACTAGGGGAAGATGACATCTCATGGTATTTAATTTGCATTTCCCTGAGGTTTAATGAAATCGAGCATTTGTTCATATACCTGTTTGCCATTTGTATGTCTTCTTTTGAGAAATGTCTATTCAGATCCTTTGTCTACTTCTTAATGGGATTATTTGGTTTTTGGTTGTTGCATTGTTAGAGTGCCTTGTGTAGTCAGGATAGTAGTCTCTTGTCAGATGAATAGTTTGCAAGTATTTTCTCCCATTCTACAGGTTGCATCTTCACTCTATTGATTGTTTCCATTGTTGTATAGAAGCTTTTTAATTTAATTTAGCCCCATTTGTTTATGTTGCCTGTGCTTTTGAAGCCGTAGCCATAAAATCCTCAATTAGACCAATGTCCTTAACCATTTGCCCTGTTTTTTTTCTATTAGTTTGATAGTTTTGAATATTATATTTGAATCTTTAATTCATTTTGAGTGATTTTTTTATCTGTTGAGAGATAAGGATCTAATTTCATTTTTCTGCATATAGGTATCCATTTTCCCAGCACCTTTTATTGAAGGGAGTATTTTTTCTCCAATGTATCCTCTTGACACCTTTGTAAAAAATCAGTTAACTATAAATAGGTGGATTTATTTCTGGGTTCTCTATTCTGTTCCATTAGTTTTTGTGTCTGGTTTTGTAACAGCACTAAGTAAATTTTAGTTTATTATGGATGGATATTGTCAAATAATTTTTCTACACCTATTGATATGTTTTCTTCTGTTTTAGTCCATTAAGTTTGTAAGATGCATTAATTGATTTTCAAATATTAAACTAAATTGAATTCCTGGGATAAATCTCATTTGATCCTGTTGTGTAATTCCCTTTATATAGTGTTGGATTTGATTTGCTAATATTTTCTTTCAATTTACATGTCTGTGTTTATGAGAATGTAGATGTATAGTATTCTTTTCCTATAATGTCTTGATCTAGTCTTGGTGTCAGAAGAATGTAGACTTCAAAAAAAATTAGTCAGAAAATATCTTCTTATTCTGGATGTTTTTTTTTTTAGAATTGATATTATTTCTCCTATAAATATTGAGTAGATTTCACCCATGAAAGCATTTGGGCTTAGAATTCTCCAAGCTAAGGTTTTGAACATTTAATTTATTTAATGTATAGAGAAGCTATGGTAAGCAGAATAGTGATCTCACTAATATGTCCACGTCCTAATTTCCTAAGCCTATGATTATGTTACATTACATAACGAAGTACAATCATGATAGCAGTTATTAGCCAGCTGATTTTATTATAAGATAAGAAGTTTATTCTGGATTTTCTGGGCAGGCCCAATGTAATCATATGTGTCCTTAAATGTAGAGTAGAAAGGTAGAAAAGACAATGTAAGAGTGATGCTATTCAAGAATGATTCAACTTGTCATTCCTGGCTTTGAAGATAAATGAAGAGCTCATGAGTCAAGTAATTCAGGTGCTCTATAGAAAATGGAAAAGACAATGAAAAGATTTCTTCCTTAGTACCTCCAGAAGACAGGTAGTTCTGGTGCCATCTTGATTTTAGCCCAGTGAGACCTATTTTACATATCTGACCTATAGAATGTAAGTTTTTGTATTAAGTCACTAGGTTTGTGGCAATTGTTATACCAGCAATAGGAAATTAATATGAGTTCTTTATATTTTCAATTTATTCTTGCATTCATCATGGTAATTGTGTTTTTCCATCAATTGTTCATCTACGTTGTCAAACGTATTGGCATAAATCTGTTTGTGTAACATTTATTTATTTATTTTTATTCACTATAGACATGACAGTGTCCCGACTTCATTCTCTATATTGGTAACTTTTGTTCTCCCTTTCGTTACTTGAATTGCGTACCTAGAGTTTTAAATTTTTTGGAGAATTACCTTTATTTTATTAATTTTGGTAGAGTATTACTTTGTTTCTATTGCATTTTTCCTGCTCTTCATTAGTCCCTTTCTTTATTTTACTTGAGTTTAAATTGCTATTTGTTTTTGTATTTTCCAAAGATGAAAGTTTATGTCTTTGACATTAGATTATTATTCTTTTTCATATAAGAAGTTAAAGCCATATGCTTTCCTATAAAGCATTGTTTTAGATTCATTGTCTAATTAACTAAAATAGGAGAGTTAAAGTTTCCAACTATAATTATGAATTAGTATACACCTCTCTTTAGTTCTGGCAGTTTTTGCTCACTGCCTTTGATAGTCCTTTATTATGTTCATATATATTTATAATTATTATATGTTTAGGATATATTGATCCTTTTATCATTACACAATGTCTCTTTTTTCTCCCACGGTGATCTTGTCTTGAAATTGATTTTGTCTGATATTAATATGGTTATCTGACTTTCTTCAGCTTACTATTCTTTGCATGATATATCTTTTTCCATCATTTTACTTCAATCTTTTTGCATTTTTGTTTCTAAAATGCATCTCTTATAAACAGTATAAAATCTTTCCTTGCTTTTTTATTCAGCTTGATAGTCTTTTCCTGTCATAATTATGAATCTGATTTTATTTAGATCTTCCAACTGCTATTGTTTATTTGTCTCATCATATATATATTTTTTTATGTGTCCTAACTTTTCTGTCTTCTTTTGAGTTAGTCAAACATTTTTTTTTTGGTATTCCATTTTAATTACTCTAGTAGATTTCCAGTTATGCTATTATTATGTTTTTTAAGTGGTTACTCCAGGAATTACAATGTGCATTGTTATTAATAACTTATCTCAATTAAGTGTCTTCAATTAGGCAAGGACTGTACAAATTTCTGTGTATATCTAATTTATTTCTGTAAATTTCTTGAGGTCTATCTAAAATAGAGTTGGTCTTAAAGAACTATATTCAAAAATATGAAGTTAAACCCAATCTGAGTTTATGTATATATAAGATATAATAAATTTCAATAGTTAACAATGATAAATTACAAAACTCAGAGAAACTATCCATAGCTTTGTTATTTTAGCAACCGGCAAATACATTCAAAATTCAAATATTAGAATTAATACGGAGTACTGGATACATACCCCACCACTAGCCTTGCCCAGAAACCCTATATTTAACAAAAATAAAAGCAAAACAAAAAAACACTTTCATAACTAATGCAATGAGCAACAAAGATCAACATTAACATTCTCATAAGACAATTATAGTCTATTACTAAGTAGGAATTTGAAAATAATGTACAACAGATGGTTATGAATAAATATTTGATAATTTTTGAATTATTAAAATACTAACCATTGAAATATATTTCTTTTTAGATTAAAAGAAAACAACCTCATGTGTTTTCAGCAAATTGTTTGATTCTTCATTATTTTTTCTAAGAGTATAAACATGCAAATATTTGAATCATTTTCATTCTTACATAACATATTAATTTATTATTTACCTATGCAAATATAATTATGCAATTACTTAATTTATTAATATAAAACTTTACTCAAAATGTCTTTATTTTTTATCCTCTTTATTCTAGCAATCATGGAAATATAAGCATTCTAGTTTAACTTTCAACAACTCAGAACACACTAATTTATGCTAATCTTGATTGAAAACCTAAATTCATGTTCATTTAAAAAGTCCTGGCTTTACTAAAGAATAATGACAGACTTAAAAAAGGAACAGAAAAAGCCATTGTTTCATATTCTCAAATGTATTAAACAACTATTGGACATAAAAAGGAGAATTTAATGGGCTAATACATGTGACATTGTCACCATCCGGCCAGGTTCTATTGTCCACTACACAGAAGTAGGCTGATACACTGAGACAGCAGGGGTTGCAGTGGAGAAAGAGTTTATTTACTGCAGGGCAGCTGAGTGAGGAGACAGGAGAAATTTCTCAAATTCGCCTCTCTGAGAATTTGGAGGTTAGAGCTTTTTAAGGATAGTCTGGTAGAGAAGAGGCTAGGGAATCAGTACTGCCGATTGGATGAGTTGGGGGTGAAATCGCACAGGTGTAGAAATTGGCTTCTTGAGCTGAGTCAGTTCCCCACTGGGGGTGGCTGGTGGGAGTTGCAGAGGTGTTACAAGACTGTGGGCCACTGGTCTGCTTGGCTCAGTTGGTCCACTGGAATGCAGGGTCTGGAAGATATCTCAAAGACCAGCCTTAGGTTTCACAAGGGTAATATTATCTCTGGGAGCAATTAAGAAAGCTATGACTCTTATGACCATAGTTACATGACTCCTGAGTAGTAAGCAATTATAGAGAAGCAAGCTAGGGAGCAATGGCTGTTTTTCTTTTCTAAATATGACTATACCTTTGTAGAGTTCAGGTCCCTACCATAGTTCCCATCTTGTGGCCCTTTATTAATTTTATAAAGGATGGTTTCCAAATCACGTCTTGAAAAGACGTAAATTTAAAATACTATGTTCAGTCGTCATTCCAAATAAAACAAATGGGTTATTCCCTGTGTTTTGTGTGGCTATTAGCTTGGTTTTCACATGTATCTTTTGAGGTCTGCGGGCAGCTTTTGCTAACCTGGTTTTATAGATGAGGAAACTGAGAAATACACAGTCATACAATTAATAATTTGTTGAGTTAGGTTCAGTTACAGATATTTTGATTCCGAGTCCATTGCTTTTTAACTGACTCACACAACTTTAACTAAAATATAAATTCTCTGATTTTGACTTTAATCTCACTCAATAAATTGAAGGAGTTCCTTTTAGAATCTGAAAGCAGCAACAATCTCATTAACTAACTCTGCAAGACAGAAAAGTTCCTGGGTAGTTTTCATGCTGATCAGGAACACGTCGACCAAAATAAAATGCATCAAAAACCAAAGGAGGAAAAATAGAAAGAAATAAGAATAGACCAGAGCCAAAAGAAAAGGAGCCCTACCTGGGAAGAGTTTTGAAGATCAAGTTCGATGCTGGTGGGCAGTTGGTGATACACAGGAATGATACAATTGGTGTTGCCCAGCCAGTGTCTCTGTTGTTAAGTTAAAATATTTTTTAAAATAAAATAAAAAGTAAAAATAATGTGCTTGGTAGTTGAGAGGGAGCTCTGATTTTAATTGGCACATTTGATGTATATTGACATTTTACCCAATATAAGAACATGTGTACTGGGTTTGGATGGGGTGAGGGGAACCGAAGAATTCAGTAGGTATATTTTTAAAGGCTAATTTGTGTATTGTTTTGTTTTCTTTCCTGCAAAGAGGGTAGAGGCAGCAAATAGGCCACTGCTCAAGGCCTTTGGGTAATCCTATAATTTAATTAAGACCAAATTACAAATTCTAATTATCTGGCACCAACGAAGCCGATGTGTGAATGCATGTCTAGCATTCAATACACTCACTGTGCAAGGGTTTCTCTTCTTGGATTCAGCTCTTCTCCCATCAGAAACAGTCATGCAAAAATTTTATGTTAGTCAGTTTTTCCCATTCTTACTTGACAAATTAAAAATATAAATGTAAGTCTACAAAACATAAAATGGAAGGAGGCAATTAAAGTTTTATCTTTATAAAGGAAATTGCATTTTTAATTGTAAATTGAGTTTCTAATTTTATATTTAGGAAAGAAAAACAATGGGGATTAACACACATTCACTATCATATTGTTGAGCGTTTGGCTAGAAACTAGAGAGATATATTCTTTCCTTTAAACACTACAACAAATGCGTGCAGTAGAGATGAGAAAATCTGCGTATCCAGTAGATAAGCAAGGTAGAAGTCATTAAGCCAAGATTCACACCCCAGTCATCTACTTTTAATGCCCATATTCCTTTTACCCCATTGCCACCTTGCATTCCTTTCTTTTCTTCTTCCACCCTATAAATAATAATTGCAGTGTAGAGGCACTTTTTTGTCTTTCCTTGATGAAATAAAATGCATTAATGCCCTTTTTTTAACGAAATCAGGTTATAATGGAGTGAGTCAGGAAAGGAAGACAGAGAGAGCTTTAAAAGGAAAGCATTGCTTTTTAAAGGGCTATGCCAAAACCACATGGACACACTCCTTTACCTTTAATCAAGCCTTCTTTGAAAAGAGACAAGATTACTTTATTAGGGTCAAATGATTACTTAAATTATAAAACGAGAAAATGTAGCTCAAAATCCTTGATCTCTAAGGGAAGTTTAGACCACAAATCCAGAGGTCCTTCCTGTTTGTTTTCTCTCTAAGTTTTTCTCCATTTCAACACTAATATAAAAGCTATTGTTATGCTCTGAGTTTATGGTTATTGTTTGTTTTTGTCATATGTTTAGAAGGTCAATGGCTAGGTAGCCATACAAATCCATGGGGCTTAGTAGTTAAGATTGTCACAACTGGCTCAACCTGAAGAAAAAAGAAAACTGGATCCTTACCTAATATCATATTCAATATTAAAATCCTGAGAGCCAGTAGATTAAAGGTCTGCACATGAAGAGACAAACAATGCATTTAATAGAAGAACAGGTAGTGTAACCCCTTGCGATAGAGGAGTGAGGAAAGATTTTCTAAACAAAATCCACTAACACTAAACTATATGGAATTCAGTTACAGTTCAAAATAAAGAATTTCTCTTAAACAAAGGACAGTAGGAATAGAATCAAGACACAGATGATAAGAGCTAATACCTATGTAGTTTTTACTGTGTGCCAGAAAGTACTTATATTATTATGCCCATTTTGCCGATGAACCCCACCCCCAATAAAGAAAAAAAAAAAACTGAAAAAAACTGGATAAGTATCTCATCCAAGATCACCTATGATGTAAATGAAGATTCCGTGTTCTTTACCACTATGGCATTTAGTTTCCTCATGGCAAATTAGGAGAAATATTTTTACTATCAAAAAACCATCAAGGCCTAAGTAGAATATGCAGGAATGCCCATAAATCATCATCATCAACAAGAAAGACTAACACAAATGAAAAAAGAGCAGGGGTTATATTAAAATATTTTACAAGTCATCAAAACGACAGATTCACATTAGCAAGCAGAGAAGCGTAAATTAAAACAACAAAGTGGCCAAAAGACATGAACAGAAGCTTTTCAAAAGAAGATAGACTAAAATGGCCAATAAACATAAAAAACGCTCAATGTCACTAATCATCAGAGAAATGAAAGTCAAAACCACAATGAGATATTACCTAACCCTAGCGAGAATGGCTTTTATCAAAAAGTCCCCCAAACGAGATGCTAGTGTGGATACAGAGTGATAGGAACACTCATACACCGTTGGTGGGACTGCAAACTAGTGCAACCTCTATGGAATAATATGGAGATTCCTCAAAGAACTGAAAGTAGACCTACCATGTGATCCAACAATCCCATTACTGGGCATCTACCCAAAGGAAAAAAAATACATTCTATAAAAAAGACACTTGTACTAGAATGTTTATTGCAGCACAATTTACAATGACAAAGATGTAGAGTCAACCCAAGCGCCCATCAATTCATGAGTGGATTGATAAAATGTGGTATACGTACACCATGGAGTACTACTCAGCCATAAAAAAGAATTAATACCTTTGCAGCAACAATCTGGATGAAACTGGAGACCATTCTCCTAAGTGAAGTGTGGCAAAATGGAAAAAACAAATACCACATGTACTCACTATTACATCAGAACTAATCTAGCAGCACTCATGTGCACAGATGGAAGTAAAACTCAATAGAAATCATGCAGGTGGGAGCAGGGAAGAGGGGATGGGTGAAATCATACCTAATGGGTACAATATACACTATCTGGGGGATGGGCACACTCAAAACTTTGACTCAAGCAATACAAAAGCAATCCTTGTAACCGAAACATTTGTACCCTTGTAATATTCTGAAATTCAAAAAAAAGGGGAAAAATAAAATAAGAAGATATTGCTTTATATTCTTAAGCTGGCAAATTTTAAAAAGCTGGATGAGTCAAGTTGGTGTTGAAATATAAGTGCATGTTGGAGTATAAGAACTCTCCTCATTGCTGGTGGAATTCAAGTATGGCGTAGCATTTTGGATAACTATGGGGCAATATTAAGTCAATTTAAATATTTGTTTACACCGGAGCATATGTCCCAGAGAAATCCTCACCTAGGCCCTTCAGGGGACTTGGGGGTAGATATTAACCACAGTTTCATTTGTGGGGGATGGAGTTTTGGAAGCAATGACATTGTCTATCACTGGGGAAGTATATTTGTAAAATATGATAGACCATAGAAGATAATGCAGCAGGGGACTAGCTAGACAGTCATCATATAGACATAGACAGAGCTAAAGAAGGAAACAATGTGGAAACAAAATAATGATAATAATAAGGAAGAAATAAAACCTGTAATGTAATACAACATTTTATAATTAAAACCCTATGTGCCCCAAACAACAATAGACATCGTATAAATGTATATACCAACAACACAGTACATATAAAATTCTTTTGAAAAATAAATGTTGAATTAAAGTAGAGGAATGGACTAAAAAGGGAATAAAACATTTAATCAATAAAAGATGAGCCTTGCATAGATCCATGATGATAAATTTTCAAGAAATGAGAGGTGTAATTATTTCAGGCAATTGTACCCAAGGTCTAACAAAAAAAAAAAAAGAAAAAGAAAAGAAAAAGTATAAAATTCTTATTTATATTAAATTAGTAATGTTTTATTAATCATCTACTTCATTTTTAGTTACTGAACTGGGTAGTTTGTATTCTCTTTGTCAAAAATACCTGTAGTGAAATATTCACCGCCATTTTCAGATAAGAGAGAGTCTAAGATGTAAAGTGATCTGCAAGGAACTAACAAAGCTGGAAGGCAATCCCACGCACATCATGTATTTCAAAAGATTGTATTCATTTTACTTCATTTATCTAATATTTTCAAAGATGTCTTCTAGGGACTCATATTCAGATGTTAGCAAATATAGGGAAAAACAAGATTTTATGACTTCAGGGATTCCTAGAACATTTAATTCCCCAGTATCAACAGTTTATAGCATTTTTCAAAGGAAAAACAGCACCACACACACACACATACAAGAGAATTTATTTGATGTAACGGGAAAAAAAGCCATATATTTTTCTTTGTCCCCATTACCATTCAAACTCCCTTGATATTGTTTTTCCTTTGCCTTTAGATGAAATCTTAGTTGGGTCTCATAGCTCATGTCCTGTCTTGGGAAATTAAAAGAATCAGGTCAGTTATAGTCACAAGAATGGTCTCAGTTCAGTTATTAATTAATCACATATAATAATCAAAATAATCCCAACTTCTCTTAAACTGAGGCTCTTTCCTGCCCTCAGTGTGGTCCTGCTTTGGGCTGGGACCCTGTGGCTTGTTTCTGCATCCTTTTTTCCACTTTTTGTGTCTACCCAACATCCTTGGTTTAGGAGAAGAGAATAGGAAGGACAGTTAAAGGGAGCAAAAATCTTTGTAATGTTTCAGGTGAGAGTATAGTGGCTACCACCCTGGACCAGATATTATAAATATCCCTGAAGGATTGTGCTAGTCTTCCCTCTACTTCTTTCTTCCACTTTCTATGCTCAACACACAAGCTAGGGTGATCCATTTCAAACATAATCATGCCACTCACCTGCACAAATCTTCTAATTGCTCCCCATTCACTGAGTCTAAAAGCCAAAATCTTTGCAAGTCCTTATACAATCTGGATGCTTCCACCTCTCTCACCTCATCTTCTACAACCTCAGCTTCTATCTCTTCACCCTCTGCAAACTCCACCACCCTGAATGTTCTTCCTTAAACACACAATATCAGGAATAACCAAAACAGGGCCTTGGACACTTCTCAGTAAGAATTTGTATCTCTCAAATCACAGTCCTCTCCCCACTACCACAGCCAGCCTCTCACCCTTAGATCCGCTCTTCCCAAGCTCTCTGGGACACATATTAATCTTTTGGATTGGATTTATTTCAAACTTCCCTCTCATTATGCCTAAAAGGAAAGGGGTACAATACCTACTCATCCCTCATTCTGGAGTGAGGGATAATTCAAGTAGTACAATATTTGAATTAATATTTTCTTTATTTTCCCAGCTTTATTGAGGTTTAATTAATAAATAAAAATTGCATATATTCCAGGTATATATTAATAGTATTATGATTTGACATATATATACATTGTGAAATAATTATCCACAATCAAATAATATTTTCTTTAATTATAACAGATGGGGCAATCAGGGATTCCTTCACTATGCCTTAGGGATTTAAAAGAAAAAAACAGAAAATAATATGTGGGTTTGCAAATTATTATTTATGCATTGATATTCAATCATTGTTTTATTAATTCATTCAAATAATATTCATAGAGCACCCACTATGATCCCGGCCCTATTCTGGGAGCTCATGATTTGCTAGCAAAAAAGATTGTTAGGGAGCTCACATTTTAGTGGAGGGTAGAGAAAATGTAAGCAAGTCAACAAAACGGAAAGAAAAGAAGACTATCAGATAGTGAAAATCACTTTGAAGAAAATAAAATCAGATGAGTTGATAAAAAATGACAGGGCATGTCTGAGAACTGAATTCAAGACATTTTAAAAAATTAGAACACGTTCATATTGTATTTAAGGTATAAATTAATTTATTACATATATACATACATATACAGAGAAAGATACATGCATACATTTGTATATATTGATTTATCTATATATATAATTTTACACAATATATAAGTAGATTTTATATAATTTATGTAAAATTTTATATAAATGATATATCAAAAATATTTTCTATTATGTATATTTCCTAAGATTTATTGTGTTGAATTGACCCATTTTTTCCTACTTTTATAAATTGATGAGCTTTTTAATGAATCAATACTTTTACATATTACTGATCTGAGGGACTACTTATAATGTGTAGGTATATGTTATTTTGCAATCTCTCATTTTCTCTCTCTAGTTATATTCTAAAATAAATAAGTAAATTACTGACTTCGAATTCCCTGCCTCCTTATTTACTGTATTATAGACTTAAAATGCTTTTCACTGCACAGATGCGTATTTAAGGATCCAGAAAAAAATTTTGTTTATAGTGAAAATTTTTCGATTGGAATACAGTTTCTCTGTTTCTCTGTTTTAACAGTAGGTAGAATGACATTCTGGCTCAAGGGTACATTTCATCATTCATTTCCAATGCCTTATTAGCCATGAGAACTTCATTTTCTCGCTTACATCTTTTCTTTGTACCTCTTCCCCTCCAACCTCTCTAACTGCCACCAAGACCAGGAAATTTCCAGGTTTTAAGTTATTTTATCACTATCTTCCTTAGCTTAAACTTTCCATGAATTTATTTTCATTTTAATTTTTCCTTTTTTCCTGTATAATAAGCACCATTTGAAGTCACCATAATTCTGCATTCTAGTACTCATAAATGATTTAAGAGTTGGAATTCATTTTTTTCTCCTTCAATAAATTTTAGGAAGAAAAAGAATATGATGTTCAAACAGCATTCATCCACATAATAAATTATCAATTCACACATACTTGAAAAATGTTCTATTTCCTAGCAAAACAAATGTGTACATTCACACCCATCATAGAGAGTAACACACAACTGTGTTTCCCATGAAAGGATCTTTATGTCCTTTACAGGATTTATGAAGAAAAGTCCTTTTAAACACCACTGAATGATACCATCTGTGGGTGGAAGTACAACAGGTATTCAGCACTGCATCACAGAGTAAGGGCATTTTGACCTATAGTTCAGAAATGTCACGTATCCCTGGATAATTAGAATGAATTTGTATACACTTTTTAAACCCAGTAACACATATTTATTCTAAAACACAAATACGATGCAAGAGAAATTATTCATAATATCACCACCCAGGCATGTTCAATTTTATTGTGTGTTATCTTACACAAAATGCTTAGTGTAATTAGTATTGTGTACCAAAATATTAGTATAAAATTTTAGGCCAAAAAGAGCCAGTATTTTTTAATCTAGACCCTCTCTGCCTTTATGAGGTTACCCCAGGATCCCAAGGTGGCTATGACTACATCAGGGGAAAGCTTTGCCCTAGAGGCCATTACCGAGCTGGCATAAACAAAAAGCTGAAGCTTGAGTGATGTAATTGCCTTTAATTAGCTCTGACCTCCTCTCAGACAAAATTAGGATACTGTCTGCCATAACATAATCATATAATATTTTAGGAAAGATATGTCGATGCTCAATAATTATTAGAAAGGTTTATCTCCTATATTTTACTGCAAATTCTGTATCTGATACTTTCAAAGCAATGCCTTCTTCAAGACTCAGCCCAGGCTGGACTTAGTGGCTCATGTCTATAATTTCAGTACTTTGGGAGGCCAAGGAGGGAGTATCGTTTGAGCCCAGCAGTTCGAGACCAGCATGACCAAGTTAGTGAGACCTGTTTCTACAACAACAAAAAATTAAAAATAGCTGGGTGTGGTGGTGCCTGCCTGTAGTTCCAGCTACTTGGGAGGCTGGGGCAGGAGGATTGCTTGAGCCCACCAGTTCTCCAGACTGCAGTGAGCTATGATCCCACCTCTGCACTTCAGCCTGAGTGATAGAGCAAGACCCTATCTTGCTCTAAAAAAAGACTTAGCTCACTCTTTTTTCTCTACATGAAATGATTTCAGTTTATTCCAATTCTCACAAATTTCTCCATACCTCATTCTTATTCTTATACACTGTTCAATGTTTATTCATTTATTAATTGTCACCTTCTTTCTCCTAATCCTTGTGCTGCCTTGAATTTTAATTTAGTTCATGTATTGTTATTTAACTGGGTAGAACTTCATTTTGCCTCTGAAAATGCTCTATATCAATAACAAAAATAGTGTGTTATATTTGTTTGTTGTTGTTGTTTATTTCAGCATATTACTGGGATACAAATGTTTAGGTCACATACTGCATTTGCCCCACCTGAGTCAGAGCTATAAACATGTCCATCGCCCAGACAGTTGTGCGCCCCACCCATTAGGTGTGAATATATCCATCCCCTCCCCCCACCTGCCCTACACCTGATGAATGTTACTACTATGTGTGCACATAAGTGTTGATCAATTAATACCAATTTGATGGTGAGTATATGTGGTGCTTGTTTTTATGTTTTGTGATACTTCATTTAGTAGAATGGGCTCCAGGTCTATCCAGGATAATACAAGAGGTGCTATATCACCATTTTTTTTTTTTTTTTTTTTTTGTGGCTGAGTAGAACTCCGTGGTATACATATACCACATTTTATTAATCTACTCGTGTTGATGGGCACTTGGGTTGTTTTCACATCTTTGCAATTGTGAATTGTGCTGCTATAAGCATTCTAGTGCAGATGTCTTTTTTATAGACTGTCTTTTTTTCCTTTGGATAGATTCCCAGTAATGGTGTTGAGGATCAAATGGTATTTCTACTTTTAGCTCTTCGAGACATTTCCATATTACTTTCCATAGAGCTTGTACTAGTTTGCAGTCCCACCAGCAAAGTGTTCTCTCCTAGAGAAGAAATGTAATATATAAATAAATGAATAAATAAGTATTATCAATCGGATAAAATATCACACATTCCTATAACATCGAAAATGAAATCTTTTTTATTGTTGCCTACTTCATAAGATTCTTGTGAAGAGATGCTTTTATATCTATGTATTACTAGTACTAACTTGATGAGATGTGACACTTTAGTGGATAATTCAATAATTTATAATTATAAAGTACTTGAACTTTGAAAATAGAGTTTTAAGAAAATACCGCTTTTACTAAAACAAGGTATTTTTTCAGGTTTTATCAAACTTTGATTTGACATCAATTGATTATGAGAAAAGCCATGAAAAAGTGACAACAAATTCTATTTCCAAAATTGCCTTGGGAGCTTTGTTTTAAAATTGAGGTTGGCAGAAAGAAGGTTCCTCTCTGGATTAAGTGGATATGGTTATATCTAAGGTGACCTTGATTTCATTGTCAAATTTTATTCATCTTAAAATTGAAAAGATGTTCTTTGTCTTCAGGAACAATTTACAGTTTATCAGAGATAAAGTTTATAAAAAAAAACTAACAGAGTGAAAAAACTAAAAAAGGAAAAATAAAGCAAAACAAAACACTGGTAAGAGTTATAAAACTATATGGATGAAGTGGGTAGGCTTATCATTTACCATTCAATTATCAAGAGGTTTATGCAGAGATGTGAAGCACTCTTACTTACACAAGTATAATATTTTTATAACTTCAAGTCCCCTTAGTTTTTTGCTTATTCTGACACCAAATAAAACAAATTATCTTAGTGCTTGTAGGTCCCGTACCTCAGGTACAAAGCAAGCACCTTGAAAGTTGAATCAGCTCCTTAAGGACACCTAGGGGTTAAGAAAGCAGCTTGCCGTGGTGATCCAGCCATTGTAGATAGAGCTGGTACACAAGCAATGATTCATCTGAGATCCTCAGTGTCCATGATGCCACTCTAGAAATACAGTGGGAGTCAGTGATGGTGATGGTGATGATGATGATGATATTTTGAGGTGAGATATAAGAAATGATGTAACTCAAGAATTGTCACCTTATCCAGCACCACAGGACTTCAGCATTATGGCATAAAGAGTTGAACCAAGTTCAGCTTTCAAGCTTAATAAAAATGTAGGTTGTATTTGTCAAATAAAACAAGATAAAGGTTTTATCACTATCAATGGGCTGACTTCCAACCACTAGTACTGAATTCATGTGCTCGCTAATGTTTCTCTTTTTCATCAATTTTGTGTGTGTGCTTTTTCTTCTTCAATTTTTAACTGGTCTATTTCTAATTATTTTAATTAAGGTTATACATAAAATCCATAAGGGTACACATGGGAACTTTCCTGGGGATAGAAATATTCTATACCTTGCTGTGGTGCCAATAATGTGACTGTGAACATTTATGAGAGCACATTGGACTGTATATCTGGAAAAGTGAATTTTACTGTACTTCAATTATGCCTTAATAAACCTAACTCTGAAAACCATAATATCAAAATACATATATACCTATTTCAATGACTTTTGTGTCTGCATCCCTACATGTCTTCCAACATCAATTTTACTAATTTCATGAAATTCTATGTATTTTGCAATATTGGGAATATCACATTTCAATCCACTTCTATTATGTTTGCAATGCATTGGCAGATTTTTACAACATCCATGGAGCATCATCTGTGAAAACCATACTAATAATTATTGGTGAGATAATCAACAAGGATAAATGTTTAGTAGGTTTGAAATACACAGCTACAACTCAGATGTCCAGAAATATGATTTTCTCAGTTTTTAGTAAGTGAATGTAAGTCATGTTCTATTTTATTGACAACAGCAGAAAACTCATAATGGAGCCATTTCAGGGGAAGTCAATAATTCCAAATTCAGTTTACAGACATTTTTGTAAAAGTATTCATCAAGTTTAAGATATTTCTTAAGATATTTCTTAAGATATTACCTGCCCCCCAAAGGTGATCTATTTTCTTGAAATTTATGGGAGAAGTTCTCAAAAGGGAGAAAGAAGAGAGTAAGGAATTTTCATTGTTCTGATATCAGTTTTGATGCCATCTGATGTTCGTTCTGACCTCTGCTGCCTTATATTTTATTCCATTGGAGGATTCTGTGGTGGTTTCAGTCAAACAGTAATACGTCATCTAGTGTTTGATTCTGCACTGGTGACAGTTCCTAATGTCCGTGTTCCTCAATAGCAAGTGAGATCCATGTTTTCTGTGTCCTCTTAATCCCTCCCTCTCCTGGACCATGCTTCTCCTCAGTGCTTCCATGGGCCCCATGTTTTCAGGAGCTTGGGCATTTTTGGTTACACTTCCCTATACAAAGTTAAGGTATACAGAAATTCTTTACTATTCTACACCTAGACTCACTACATGGGAATGTGCCACCAACATATCATATTGCTCTGGTGAATATCAAGATTTCAGACAGGCTTGCAGTCTTCTTAATAACAGATGGAAAACATTAACAATCCTCACTCACCAGTTTATCCTGGAAGGGGCAGGCCTGACAGCCCATTCTTTGGTGTCCATCTACTCGCAATTATAATTCTTTTATCATAGACAGTAATTGGAAAGGTCAAAACTAGAGTTTTTAAATAATTTGAATTCCTTTTAAATATTTTGAAATTTTAGGCTAATTGTATTTTTCTCTTAATAATTTATTTTGCCAATACGGTCATTACATAGCCAGCCTACGATCCCTAATTTTCATAGTGGATGGACTTTATACAATATTACAAGTAGTTAATCAGTATATTTGTTTTAAATTTTTGCTTTTTTATATTTAAAATTCAAATTATAAGGCATAGATTGTCTGGAAAATACAAGTTCAGGAGAGAATATTTTTATTTTTACCAAAAATAGACTTATCTTTATTATATTAAGAATGTAACCCAATGAGTTATTGCACTTGAAACATCCATTTTAACAACCAAAAGTATTATTTTTATTCTGGTGAATGTAATTTGCTTTGTAACCTCATTACTCTATGGTGTTATATTAATGAATATAACAGTCAATTTAATTGCAGATATCTGAAACTTTTGTTTCCTTTAAAAAATCCGTTAATGATACAAAGAGTGACAGAAATATTTAAGTCTCAACTATTAAATATTTAATTCAAATTTGAAGCAATCCTTGCTTTTCTTATAGCTTTACCACATTATTATTTTTGCAAAATATTAATATTAAAAATTGATATTCTATGCAAAACTGTTCTACACAAGCATTTAATAGATATTAAAATAATATTTCTGCAATACTTTGAAGCAACAGTACTCAGTACATTAAAAGGTTTTCACAATTCTTTGTACATTGCATTCTTTATCAATACAAAATGATTCATCATTCCCTCTGTGAGTGATTTTGCTTTGAATTTAATTTTATCTGATATTGATATTGCATTGCAACTACTATTTTTTGAGTGTACAATTCATTTGGTTTTAGTATATTCACAGAGTTGTGCAACCATCACCATCGCCTAATTCCAAAACATTCTCACCTGCCCCAGAAGAAACCCCTGCCCATTACAGGCACCCGTCCCCTCCCCGCAAGCCCCAACCACCACCAGAGTATGAGATCTGCTCAGTCACCTGCTTCTTCCTGGGTTAATTGTACCCATTCATATTTATATTTAATCTATTTTATATATCTAATTTCAGGAAGCCATCTCCTTTTTTCTTGGTCTTCAATTTTATTGAAGAGTTAGATGAAGAGTTATATGAAGTTTTCTTTAAAAATATTTTAAATCTCTTCCAACTTTTTAGTTATGTCTTTCTCTTTCTTCACCTGTTTTTCTCTCTTGTTTCTTAGGTGTGTGAGAGACGTTATCTCCAGTGAGAATGGCCTTTATCAAAAAGTCCCAAAACAATAAATGCTAGTGTGGATGCAGAGAGATAGAAACACTCATACACTGCTGGTGGGACTGCAAACTAGTACAACCTCTGTGGAAAGTAATATGGAGATACTTCAAAGAGCTACAAGTAGAATTATCATTTGACCCAGCAATCCCATTACTGGGCATCTAGCCAAAGGAAAAAAAGACATTCTATGAAAAAGACATCTGCACTAGAATGTTTATAGCAGCACAGTTTACAATTGCAAAGATGTGGAAACAACCCAAGTGTCCATCAATACATGAGTGGATTAATAAAATATGGTATATGTGTACCATGGAGTACTACTCAGCCAGAAAAAACAATGGCGATCTAGCACCTCTTGTATTATCCTGGATAGAGCTGGAGCCCATTCTCCTAAGCGAGGCATCACAAGAATGAAAAGCAAACACCACATGTACTCACCATCAAATTGGTATTGACTGGTCAACACTTAAGCGCACATGTAGTAGGAAAATTCATCGGGTGTCGGGCAGGTGGGAGGGGATGGGTATATTCACACCTAATGGGTGTGGTGCACACCATCTGGGGGATGGACATGCTTGAAGCTCTAACTCCGGTGGGGCAAAGGCAATATATGTAACCTAAATGTTTATACCCCCATAATGTTCTGAAATTTAAAAAAAAAATGTTTAATAGCTGTCCTTTGTGTAGCTGTGCCCTTGTACTTTCCAGGAAACCCAAGTACATTTGATGTCTGCTTCCTAGACGAATGGCTCATAACCATTTCCACACACATGGACTCATCTGGAAAATTTTTTTCAGAAAGGCAATGTGTGGATGCCCCCCCCCAACCTCACCCCTCTCCCCAACCAACATTCTAATTTAATTCCTCTGGGATGAGTTCTGAACATGAGTATTTTTAAACATTTCCTTAGTCAATTTAATTGTAGCCAGAATCTCTACCATACACAATTTCCCAGGCTTCCCTTGTGTCTCTGCAGCTCCCACCTCATCCTTCTACTCATGCAAAGAACCAATTTCTTCGCATGCTGTAACTGGTGGATTTGTTGACTTTTCGACAAAGATATCCCGTTGACAGTATCTTCCCAACATTTCTTCAGGCTTTCAGGCTTAGAGATGCCTTTTTCTTTTTTTATAGTTATTTTGCTATTCAATGGGAATTCTGAAAACAATGGGGAGGGATAGATTTGAACAACTGGATTAAGTTTTGAATCAGAAACAGGTTTCAATATAGAATTGTCATCAAACAATTACTATTTGATATTACTTTTAGAGTTCTGATGTAGACACTGATTCCCATGTGTTATTTATGTCAATAACTAAACATCCAAAGATTAATTTAGATATAAAAAATTAAAATGTTTACCATTTATAAGATTATGTACATTTAAAGACTATTCCATCATAGGAAATAAAAAAATTGGAACATAATGTCTATGCAGTTTACAATATAATTTTTATAGACATGATATATCTAATAACTCTAGTATTAATCCAGTGGCATTGTTGATAATAATAAAAATAGTAGTAGATGACATTTATTGATGTAAAGAAAAGTAATTATCTTTGGATTGCCAACATCATCATCATCACCATCATTATCAACATACTTAAAACCTACTAAGATTATTATATGCCAGGCCCTGCTCTAAATCCATTCACTTTTTAATCCTTAAGGTAATACAATTCTGTGAATATTGTTGTCAAGTGTTGAAGAAACAAAGGCAGAGGGAGTTTAAATCACTTGTTTGAGGTCACAGTGATAGATTCCAGCAGGAAAACTCTTGTACCCTTGTTTATAACCATCAATAAGCCCTGTTTTGCATGAATGATCTTTATTTTCTTCAGTACACTGTTGATTTTATTGTCAACATCTACTGTAATAAGTGGCTATTATTTTTAACCAAAGTAAAATGTGGAAATATAGTTAAGAATAATTTTAACCCCAAACAAATAATTACTGCAAGTATTTATGTGTACACTAAGCAATATTGAAACATTTGTCAAGTTCAGAGATTCTTTACATGTGAAAATGTCACAAATTTCTCTGAGACAAAAAGGGAAAAATCCTTTCCATTACTGTTTCATGTGGTATTTATTTATTTCTGATTTTTAAAGGTTGACCCTATGTCTACATTACTTAGGACTATGGTGCCTTAATTTTAGTTTTATAGAAAATATATTAAGCTTATCAAGCACTAATGATCAACTAATTTGCAAAAAGTGGAGACAATTACATTCATCGATATTTCCTGGAGGACCAAATTCCAAGGTGACAACAACCTATGGTTTGGATGGTTTGATGTAAATGTTTAGCATGTTTTGCAAGAAAATAAAAGACCAGTCCTTTTATTTTTTTTGAGAGATAACTATGTGTTTCTTAAATGTGTGCTTGGAGGCATATGGAAGAAGAACGGGATGGCAGGTTGAAAATCATTATATAGCTGAAAATTTTATGTCTGCCATATCCTTCCATGTATCCATTTATTATCCGGTTATTTAAATGTGCATCTATGGAACAACTGCTAGATGTCAAGCACTGTGCTTGTTACTGTTGACCAAAGATAATGAGATGAGCTCACTGATGGCAAAGAGTTCATGGTCTGGCAAGAAAAAGAGAGAATCACTAATAGATGAATTATAATACAACATGATTTATATGATGCTAGGGTGTTGAGATGGTGTTGTGAAGAAGCACAAAGGACAAAGCTATACCAATTCTATCCAACCCTACCTATCCAACTTTACCAACTCTACCCTAGAAACAGTGGGGCTACCTTAAGTATTAGGACCAGATGTTGAACATGCCCACCACTAACGTTTGCTAGACCCAGAACTAGAGTACAAATGGAGACCTATATACCATGTATCAAAATATTTAAAACTTAGAAGTCAAAGTAAGAAGGTGTTAAACGAAATATATTTTACCATACCTTCATAATGACATAATAGCAAATATATGTGTAACTATGGTACTTATATGACAAAATCAGTCAAACATCAGCAATACCAATTATTATTGCATTTGTCTTGGTTTTAGAGGATAGGTGTTATGATGTTATAATATGTTTACATGATATATGAAGGATTACATATTTTGTATTAGCTATGACTGCATAACAAATTATTGTAAATTTAGCAGCACAAAACAACACAAATTTATTAGCTCACATTTTCTGTGTGGGTCAGAAGTCTAGACGCTAGTTAACTGGGTCCTCTGCACAGAGTCTCATCAGGTTTAAATTGAAGCATTGGTCATGACTGCAATGTCCTCTGAGGTTCATGGGCCCCCTCTAATCTCAGTAGTGTTGGCAGAATTCAGTACTTGTGGTTTTCAGTCTAAGGTTTCCCTTTCTTGCTGACTCTTAATCCTGAACCATTTCTAGCTCCCAGGGTATGCCTGCATCCCTATCCATATACACAAAGTGTATATACCAGGAGACTAGAATACAGCAAAATGTTTTAAAATAAGTGACTAAATACTACATTATTATTAGAAAAAAACACGGTGTTTAAAGAGTGCAATGCACACCATCCGAGAGATGGACATGCTTGAAACTCGGACGGGGGGGGGAGGGGGTAAGGGCAACATACGTAACCTAAACATCTGTACCCCCATAATATGCTGAAAACAAAACAAAACAAAACAAAGAAACATGGTGTTTTGGATCCTTTGTGTAAAATAAAAATGTTGATAAAATTCTCAAAGTTTGAGGAACAGTAATCTTTGGTAAGAGTGTCTCCAAGATGTCCCAATAAGTAAATGCCATTGAAAGTAAGGTATCAAAATATAAATTCATGGAGAAGAAATACATCTATATATCTTACTCTGATTTTAAGAAATGGACTCTCCCCATGAGTAAATTCTCACCTTCTATGTGCTTTAATTAATTCTTGTACTAAGCCTACAATAACAGACCCTAAACATTACTTTTCATGCCTATATTTGGCATTTTGGCACAATATTGCTTACATAATTATTCTAAAACCCAATTTTCACTTTTATATAAAATAAAATTGATCTGCATTTTTCCAGCCAGCAAGGTAAGCCAGCAAGATTGACCTAAAAGATCAAGTCTAGTAAACATGCAATCATTCTCACACTGGATGTTTTAAAATTAGTTTTATAACTGCTCTTAGGATTAATAGAGAAAAAATTTAACATATCATTCTGTTGCCTTCTTCATTAGTATTTTTACCACATCAAGGAACTGTGTCGAATTAAAACAAACAAACAAACAAACAAAAAAACCACTCAAATGAGAGCTGATGTGTCCACACAGGTACAACATATTAATTGGCTGATTGATGAAGGATATTTACCAGTTGATGGGCTACACTTTGATATTTGTAACTTTTAATTCAGCCTGAATAGGTGCAATTCTTCCAAAATAGACTGTGATATTATAGACACTAAAGCTGTCAGAATTTGATGAAAAGAAAATGTGGCCTCCACTGTTGGCCTATTAATGGCTCTGCTATATACTTGATGTCTTATACTTCTCTCCACTATTTCATTTAATAATGCACAAAATGAGTGTGATAATAAATACACATCCTTCTGGAGCTCAGTGCAGGAGGCACCAAAAGAACAGCTATTTATAAACACCTTTGTTCCTCCCAAGCAAAGGTTGGAGCCAGTTTATAACAAAATTTCACCTACAGCTCTCAAATGTAAGCTGGAGGTCAGCAACAGAGAACACAGTGGCTGTGACAACTAAAAGAACTATTAAACATCTATGTGCATGTCTGAAAAGATTATAGAGCTATGCTTTTCTCACCTGGACTCTATGGTTGAAAATGTTGAGCTGGGGTTATCAGTCTCTCATTACAAAACTCACCAAATAGAAAAGCTAAGATTGAAAGTCATTAGGTCACCTTTGTTCTATGACTATTCCTTATGATTTTATGATTGAAGCTTATTTTTAATTGAATAAATGTTGTTACATCTTATTGCAATTATTGAAGATTGCTCAATTTTGTATTCTAAAGACTGACATATAGATAAACATGTGTTTTTACACTGCGACTATGCATGCCACTTATTTGCATTTACACTATTTTTTCTTGAAGTTGACAGAATAGAAAAAGTCTTCAAAATGGAATATATGGAGATGAAGCATAAATGGTATTGCCTGAGTTTTTGAAGATGCTATTTATGTCAAAGTCACTATTATATTTCAGTTTATCAGGTAAAAGCTGAGCCATTTAGGGAGGTTATTTCTTAGAACCCACAATTTATCCAGCCTGACCAGTAGTTTAACAACTCCGCAAAAGCTAATTAGAAATTAAGAAAAAATAGAAAGTCTTTCAATAGCTTTTTTTTAATTTCCATCCTTCTACTACAATGTGACAACTGTATGTCAAGGAAAAGAAAATTTACATGAATTAGTTGGTGCAGACTTATCTCTACAGAACTGAGAACGGAATGTTTTCAAGCTAATCATCAGTTTTATATCATTATTCTAACACTAATCAGAAATTAACAAGAATCTATCTAGAACTTAAAAAAATCAACAAGAAAAAAATCAAACAACCCCATCAATAAATGGGCAAAGGACATGAACAGAAACTTTTCAAAAGAAGACAGAATAATAGCCAGCAAACATGTTAAAAAATGTTAAAAAATGCTCAACATCTCTAATCATTAGAGAAATGCAAATCAAAACCACAATGAGATATCACCTAACCCTAGTGAGATTGGCCTTTATCAAAAAATCCCAAAACAACAAATTCTGGGGAGGATGTGGAGAGATAGGAACACTTTTACACTGCTGATGGGACTGCAAATTAGTGCAACCTCTGTGGAAAAGAATTTGGAGATACCTCAAAGAGCTAAAAATAGAAATACCATTTGATCCAGCAATAGCACTATTAGGCATCTACCCAAAAAGAACAAAAGGCATTCTATAATAAAGACATCTGCACCCAAATGTTTATGGCAGCACAATTCACTATTGCAAGGATGTGGGAAGAACCCAAGTTCCCGTCAATTAATGAGTGGATTAATAAAATTTGGTATATGTATACAATGGAATATTACTCAATTATAAGAAACGATGGTGATCTAGCACCTCTTATATTTTCCTGGATAGAACTTGAGCCCATCCTCCGAAGTGAGGTATCACAAGAATGGAAGAATAGGCTCCATATGTACTCGCCATCAAATTGGCACTAACTGATCAACACTGTGGTGCTCACATGGTAGTAATATTCTTCAGGGATTGGGGGGTTGGGGGGGCAGGTAAACTAACAACTAATGGACATGGTGAGCATTGTAGGGGGGAAAGGCACACCTCAAATAATGGTTTGGGTGTGGGGAAGTCATGACATATAACCAAAATGTTTGTACCCCTGTAATATCCTGAAATAAATAAATAAACAAATGAAATTAAGATTGAATGTTTCAGAAAAATTACATGGAATACCTTATTTTCAATCTACTTTTAATTTTGCATTCAGTTTTCCCCTAAAAATTTAAACAACATCCATTGAAAATAGTATTACCAAATACTGCCAAATTAAGTGGACCCAAGATATCAATGATCTGGATTGAGCAGCTCACACTTGATCCTTTGGAGAATTTGCTTTAGGTGGTAAATACTGAATCAATGCATCCTTATGCTCACTAGTCAGATATAATTTAAGTGCATTGTCCACTCCTACAGCTGTATACTAAGCTGCTATGTAACCTTCCTCATACCCTGATGCTTTTTTAGGTACCATGATCTTACATGATTTTTTTATAACTCCAGTATGCTTTTGGTTTCCCTTCCTTCCCATCTTGCTCTTTACTCTCCCTTATGATAGGAAATTTGTCTTGTCTTTTGTTTGTCTGCCTAGCCTCAGGAGAGTCCTAACAAAAGCGAAGAGCTGAGCCTCTGACAAGAGAAGATGAAAAAATTGACCATTGGCATTTAGTAGGAGCAGATAAGAGATCAAAATGAATGATTTGAATGACTGGTTGAATCAGAAGCCGGTGGCCAAAATAGACTCTGTGCGACTACTTAGAAGTTTGGAAGTGGGGTAACAGTACACAATTCCTAGAATCCGTGCTCACAGTGGAATCAGAGACAGCTTCTGAGATCAGTGGTAGTGACAGTGGCAACATAGCCAGGCTGCTCCTTTGGCGTGGCTTCAGGTTTTACTGCAGCTATCTAACGAGGGTGACCAGTGGTTCCAGGTTGCCCAGGACTGAGGAGTTTCTCAAGATGTCGACTTTTAGTGCTGAAACAGGGACAGTCCCAGGCAAACCAGGATGAGTCAGTTACCCCACATCCACCTTCTCTAGATTCTTTGTCATTATTTGAGTTTGAATCTTCAGCCTTCCAATGGATTCTGTAACCTTTCTGTTATTTTCTAAAAACTGCTTTCTTGTTAAAAGTAGCGGGTGTCTGTTTTTGATTTCTGCATTACAGAACCCTGACTGGTGTAGAAATTGGACACAGGAAGTGGATTGCAGGCAAGAAACCTTCAGAGAAATTAGGTAATCTGGTATTTGTTATCTGGCTAAGTGAAAATTTCATGTAATATTCAGGGGAAGGATATTAGAACAGAAAGCTCAATTCTCACTAGTGATAGCCTGAAATTAAGTCCTCCTTGAAGGTTGGCCTTGAAGAAACTGAGTGACTGCTGCCATGGAAAAGTAGGAAGAACATGAAATTTTGGGGACTGTGATTGTGGAATGCTGCTATGAATAGCTCTGCACAGTTTAAAAAAAAAAAAAAATGAACACCATGCTACAATCCCTAAATACCTGGTGGAGTAACTAAAACTTAGGAATCTTCCAGGACTATGATGACGAATCTCTAATTTTCAGCAGCTACAAAATGAAAATAATAAAAACCTAAATACAACATTCAAATCTTTATGTCGATGAATTATAAAATGAGCCAACTTTATAGACTCTCCTGATATCTTCTACAAAATTTTAGACATTGATAAGCTAAGGGATCCTGAAACAGAGACAGAGTTCCACGGCCAAATGCCCAATCACCGTCAAACTGCCTTTGCCACCAAAACAACTTCTGCCTTCCTTGAAGATGTTTATGATTTCCTCACTTGATGGAGTTACCCTGCAACAGAAACAAATGTTCCTCATGAGTCCCCCAACCCTCTCCCACCTCTTTTGTCTCCATTTCTATAGCTAGAATAAGCTCCCAGTTTATCCTGGAAAGAAAGGTTTACATGAAAAAAATGTTCATTTAATTTGCAAAATTCTGATGAACATACCAAAACAGATCTTGAGAGTATTTTGTGAAGGAGAGAAGAATGGAATTTTTAGATCAAGTGGACTTTTATCAATATGGGTGCACTTACCAAAGATCCTGGATTCCGTGTGTTAATTTTCAGAGTTACAATCTGGACTCCATAGTGGCCCGTGACATCACTGGATGACAAATACCATTTGGTAGAATATAAAGGAATAAATCAAGAAACTAGGGGAGACTAGAAAAATTGAGTAAACTTTCCTTGCTCATTCACTCAACCATTAATGCTGGTCCCCAAAAGGAACCAGAAGGTAGCTTCTACACCAAAGCCTTTTGAAGCATATTGGTGAGAAGAGTACAAATGTTTCTAAAAATTATTTTAGTATATGGCAGGAGACAGCACGGTTGACATGGTCTCCCTGATAGAATGGGAATGAGAGGATCCCAGAGTTGTAGTGGCCACAGGGCAGCACAACTTTCAGAGGTAGGTTGAGTGTGGGGCCGTGAGAGGCAGCAGATCCCCATGGTAACCTACAGGATGAGACCCAAGAGGTATCTGACAGTGCTTAACCTATCATAGAAGCCATAGAGCAAGTATCATCCAGATAAGCATCCCGCTGAGGTCCTATTTGATTTTTATAACTATCCATAATAGGGGGTTGTGATTTCTCACCCAATTTCTACTTTATTCGGTTTTTTTTTTCTTCTGTTATTGTTGTTGTTGTTGTTTGAGACAGAGTCTTGCTCTGTTACCCAGGTTAGAGTGCAGTGGCGTCATCACAGCTCACTGCAACCTCAAACTCCTGGGCTCAAGCCATCCTCCTGCCTCAGCCTCCTGAGTAGCTGGTACTACAGGCTCACCAGGATGCCTGGCTAATTTTTTCTATTTTTAGTAGAGAAATTTTTGTTGCTCAAGCTGGTCTTAAACTCCTGAGCTCAAGCAATCCTCCTGCATTGGCCTCCCAGAATGCTAGGATTACAGGCGAGAGCCACTGTGCCTGGCCACGATTTCTATTTTTAAATTATTTCATGGACCTACAGACTCATAAATAAGAAAAACACCTGATAACCTTGAGGAGGTAACTGTTGTAATTACAAATAGTGCTAGTCTGTAAATCTCTTCCTTAAGGAAGGAGACAGGGAAATACTCGGGGAGTATATATATATATTTTTTTTTTTTTGCCTTAGTGTCCTAGCTTCTTTTAACCTGTGTTTATACAAAGCCAATGTGATCCAGAGAAGCGACTTATGAAGGGTAGGAATAAATGGCACTATAATATTATAATATTTGTATATATCATAATAGACCCAGTAAGACTCAAAAAATATCATATGTATACTTTCTCAGTTCTCGAATGCATGGTTGAAGGATATCACTAGTAACTAACAGGCTCCTACTTTAGTTTCCTATCAAAACAACCTGTTTTGATAGTAAAGGTCATATAGAAGTCTCTGGCACCTTCTTTACATGTCAGAATAAATAAGAAGGTGGTTGACCCTTCAACAACATGGGTTTGAACTGTGCAAACTCATTTATACATTGATTTTTCTTACTCCTTTGCCACCCTAGAGATAGTAGGATCAACCCCTCCTCCCTTCGGGCTACTCAACATGAAGACAACAAGGATGAAAACGTTTATGATGATCCACTTCATTTAATGAATACTAAAATATATTCTCTCTTCTTATGATTTTCTTAATAACATTTTCTTTTCTCTAGCTTCCTTTATTGTAAGAATACAGTATATAATATATATAACATACAAAATATATATTAATCAAGTGTTTATGTTATTGTTAAGGCTCTCAGTCAATAGTAGACTATTAGTGGTTAATTTTTGGAGAGCCAATATGTATACACAGATTGTTTACTGTGTGGGAGGTCAGTGCCCCTAACCCACACAATGTTTAAGGGTTAACTGTAATTGCATTCCTACTGGAATCACAGACATTACCACCACTATGAAAGATGTGAAATTTGTAAGACACAATTCCAGTCACATCCCTTCTAGCTCTCCAGCTCAGCTGGTACAGAAGTAGGTAGGTTTGGGAGACCAGTAGAGGACTCTTGATGAACATAATCAGATAAAGCCTTCAATTGCAGCTGATACTGCAAATTAGTAAAACACCTGACATGCACCTGTTGGTCTGAAGTGTGTCCTTTTCCTTTTTCTACAAGTACTTTGCTGTCATTTTGAAGGAACATATAATTTCATTATTTTGCATCAGGATTATCTCAGCTCTCTTACTTTGAGGCACCATTTAGTCACTAGGGAACCTGACTATTTCACAATCCATAGAACTCCCTATGAGTCTACATCATCTTAATCATATTTGAAGATCATGAAGAATTTGATGTCTTAGATGCATTCAAGAAGCTGGGAGATAAAAATCCATGAAAAAATGAGGCACTTGCTATCCCTGAAGTTTCTGAGGATCGAGTGACCTGGGTTATGTCAGGACAGCACCTCCCAGGTAGAGGAGTCATTGCTGCCTTTTGTGCCACTTCTTGTTATGTAATAGTCTTTTGATTTTGGAGTCAGCAAGTACCGCATTTGGATGTGAAATCGTGTTACATTTACCAGGTGACCAACAAGGTTTTCAACTGTGGGTGTGCTTTGGGCCAGAAACAAAATGTATCTTCAGCTGGTTTTGATTAAAGTGCAAGCTGCTCTTCTTTTTGATCCTTATGACCCAGCTGATTTTATGACACATCAAAACGCTGAGAAAAGGCTGTGTGAAGTTTATAAGATTACAGGAGAAAGCTATGCTTTCTTGGACATGAACTTACTTTCTTTTGGAGACAAAGTTCTGGCCCTGGTGGAGGCTGCACGTATGACCACATAGCGTGAGCTGCCTGCTGTGAACCCTGTGCCTTCCCACCAACACAAACCAGCATAAATATCGTATTTACGTTGTCACTAAGTTGTATAAATATCTTAATTCACCTACTGAGGTAGGTGATGTTGCCCCTTTTCTTTGCCCAGAAGCAAATGAGAGTGATATATACAACTGCTAAAGGAGATGATTCCACAACACAAGCTAATTGCATTCAAAATGAACTTCTAATTGAAGAGTGAAAAAAACTTATCATTTGCAGATAACTAAAATTGGTTTCCCATACTATAATCTTTTTCGTTTGCCTTTTTTTTTTTTTTTTTGTCTTTTTTGTTTATGTTGCTGTTTGGCTTTGTTTTTTGCTTTTCTCTGTTACTCTAAACTCAAGGAACAGATACCATGTTTGGGAGGTGCACTTTTTACAAATGCTTCAAATCTTTCTGAGGTAAAGTTCTCTGAATTCTCCAAAATGAGGCAAATAGAATTGAGAGGAAGTCTCTTGGGAAATGACACAAGCCCTTGCCTCCAGAACTGAAAGTGGTGTTGGTAATGAAACACAATAGCTTGGTGTTTTTGTGACTTTCACGGAAGCATACAACTCATTCCCCAAACTGTCATGCATAATTTGATACAAATGGGTTATCTGCCTTTTTGGTTTAAACACATAACAGAACAGGCAGGGGGAAAATATGTCACCTGTAAGTTTTTGTGAAGGTGGTTGACTGCCTGGGATTCAGGATAAGGGTAATTAGCTGGGAAGTCCACACTCTAATTTGCCGGAAGAGAAACAAATGAAAAAAATTATACACTCTGTGTGTGTGTGTGTGTGTGTGTGTGTGTGTGTGTGTGTGTGTGTATTTATATGCATGTTCACATTTTCAGCATGACTGTTGCTTTAATGTGCCAGGATTCAGTTTTCTCTCCCCCACTTTGAGTAAAATCCAGGTGCTGCTGCCAATATTGTAATACTTATTTAATAGGCAGCAGTGGGTGGCAGCCTTTTTTTTAACCTCCCGAATCTCTCTTATTCCTTGCCAGACACAGCTTTCACCCTTTACGTTCGCTGACCTTTGAGAACAAGTCAGATGTAAGGAGATTTTGCATGCCTCTTATTTTTCAGCTCCTTGTAATTTGCTCAACAAATAACAGAAAACCCAGTTATTTGCTTCTAGCATGAAGGCAGTTTCCATGACTTAGAAATACAGGATTCATCATGTAGATCTCAAATCTTAAGTATACTACTGTATTTTTCAACATTTAAATTATTTTCTTGGTCAACTACAGTCATAGTGTATTTTCAGATTTCACCTTTACCTTCACAGTTTCTTCTCATCATTTTGTTAAGAGCAATGCATTTTGTATTTATTATTTCATTCAGAAAGCATTAAAAAATTCATTTCTGTCTCCTAAAATTAAGCCTGTGGCAGGAAAAAAAGTGTAAATGTATGCGTCTGTGTAAATTTTATAAAGTAATCAGAATTATAGATTGTTTTTTAATAAAATTGAGAAATTAATTTGAGGGGTGAGTGTCCCTGTCAAAGATTGTTTGAAAGATAGGCATAGAATGTCTATCACGGGAGTAGATCCTTGACATCTATGTAAATTCTTAAATCCATCGATGCCAATGCCATACTTCATCTTTAGATGCAATTATGTCCTAAAATATAACTTTAAATGCACTCGTTTCCCTCAAAGGCAGTAGTACTGAGAAAGCAGAAACATATGCAATGCAGATGTCTCCTCCTCCCTGACAGCCTCATCAGATCCTCTTCCTGCTGGACCCTCACCCCTGAGGACTGGTACCTTGGGGGTCATTCTTCCTTCCCTCCTTTGCCAGTCCACTATAGCGACCACATCTGCTACATTAACCCCAAAACAGCTACCTCTTGGCCCAGGATCCCAACTCCCTCCCTCTGACATGAAGGTGGCAGTAAACATAGGCCTTTCTACTAGTTTTGTTGAGATAGGATATGCCAAGTATCTCCCCCACCTTGTCTCTCTTTCAACACAGTCAGATGTAAAGTGGGAGGCATCCTATCCCTCTAGGCCCTGCTCTTCTTCTCCTCTTTGCCAACAGATATCATTCATATCAAACCCTCTGCTCATATTCACTGGGAAAGTGAATCCTTCTCACTCACGCCTGGCAACTCAGGATTCAAATTCATGTTTCAGGAACATGGCAAATTGCAGGATGTTACTTGCCTTGGGAGTGTCACATTAAAGAAAAGAGGAATTCTTTAATAGTGATTCTTCTCTGTCTAGAATAAGTTCTTTCCTATCTTAGGGTACAAATCATTACTTGAATAACTTCTAGAGGAGTCCGTGGCAAAGGAGGAGAAGAAAATTATGTTTTGTTTTATTTTTTTCCAAAAGCAAGAAACTCATCTGAGACATTCCTGTGTCTTTCATAGTATATAATACTATATTGAGCATATGGCAGATGCTTAATATGTAACACTGTAAAAAAGGAGGCAAAACAACATCGGATGGAGGAAGAAACTGAGTTTTTAAATACTATCTTGATTCCATTATATCCCTGGAAAATGAAAAGAGAACACAAGGAGCTTGTAAACAGAGAATATTCAAAGCACGAAATACTACCGAGTTTATATTTATCTATAAAGAGTCTTTCTGTTTGTAATATATGCATATACTAGTTTAATAGCCTATTTTTAATTTTTGAAAAAGTTTTAGGAAGAAAAAGAAAAAGGAGTTATTCTTGTCTTTTTAAGAAGCAGAAATCGATACTTTGCCATTTTGCCTCAGGCCTGGCAGGACACTGAGAACCAAGTTTAAAATCACAGAAACTACTTTGTGGGTAGTTCAGCCACATAGTAAGGCTGTAATGTGTCAATCAGGGGAGGCAAAATGTGTTCATTCTAACTGGCAACAGGTAAGAGAGGTAAGGGAAGGTTTATTTGTTAGATGTTCGTTTAGAACATTTGTTTTCAGAGGAAAAAAGAGATTAACTTTGGTTATATATTGCTCAAATGAATTATTACACATTTTCTGAAGTGTAGGTGAGTGTAATGTTTGTAGTATATATGATATTCTGTTATCTAAATATGACCCAAACACTCTCAACAGATCACCATAGTGACCTACCTGCTAGGGTGTCTTTATACCTATCCCTTAGTTTGGACACAGACACTGATACATGTATATTCCAAAGAAAATGAAAAATTTATTTTCCAAAGCAAATGGAGGCATAATCAATATTTTTAAGCAGAGAGAGAAAATCATTCATAAAAATTAGTAAGTTCAATTTCATGATTTATGTACATCAAAATACAGCTGGCTGACCAGATGTTTTACTTATTTTGTTGAGTGTATTATTGCAATGTGGTTAAATTTTTTCTCCAGTGCCAATGTAGCTCAGTTACTCTTTATAAAAATAAGTTAATCTGATGCCAACTACAAATGTGTGTGTCAGCTTTTTGGTAATGATAATAATTTATGATTTACTATGAAATAACTTTTGGAGGAAAAATATAAAAATTACTGATAGTTTTCTAGTAATACCATTAGAAAGTCTACAATGCTAATTCATTACTTATTAAAATATTTTGCAGTTACATAGTTCTGAATCTCAGAGACTGCAACAGCAAATTTGCACAGCCATCTCACATCTTTCAGAGACCACAGAAACTAAGCACGTGGAACACTGAAGCCTTCATGCTTCTTAAGCTTAGGGGCCCCTTCTCTTTATGTCTTATCACCTCCCCTTTTCTTCTTTTAACTAGAAGGGAAGGGGCCCCCCAGTGTGATTTACTCCAGGCCTTAAGCCTACCTTAGGTTTGGCCCTGAATGGTGCCTTTGAAGGCGAAAGGAGGTTCAGATGAAAGAGGGGCTGACTGAAAAAGTCCACAGAGAAATGCATTACAAAGATTAACACGTCGCAACCTCTTCATCAAAGACTTTGAGCAAAAATTAACAGGCAACACAGCCTGTATCCGGAAGTTGTAGAAGTAAGAATGTGGAGAGAGAAGACATCTGGACAGGAAGGAGGGGTTGAAATAATTTCTAGAGCTCTATTCTTACTAAAGGAGAGTTAGAAAATTCAAAAGTCTAAGAAGGGTAAGAAAAATATTAAGTAGAATATATTAAGTTCAATGGGAGAATTATTTTATGGATATACATATTGTGCAGCAGTTTGATAAGGAACTATTTTTTATACATCTACAATGTTCTAGGCACTATGATTTGTTGCATAAATATCTTACTTAACCTTTATATTAGTATACTGAGGTAGGTTATTTTGCCCCATTTAATGCATGAGAACACATACTACTGGAGGGAAATGGGTTTGATTAATCTTAGTATGAATGGATAGACCTGGGAAGGATTATAGCTGAAAAGGATGAGAGCAAAAATTCAAACTGAAATCTGGTTCCAAAGCCCAGGCTTTTTGCACTAAACCACACTACCTTCTAAACTTTCCTACTTTAGGCTGGGAATATAAATTGCAGGCACATTCATGAAACAGAAGAAGCCTAAAAACTATTTTTATGTAAAAACGACATTAAAATCCAAATATTCATTGTGCATCAGAATCTCCTGATCCAAAAAAATGAAGATTCGCTGGTTCTCTTGTTAGGTTCCTCTGTGTAGATGTTCCCTGGTCCCCTGGTTCCCAGTGTCAAGAATGAGTACTGGTACCGAGTCGGGCCGATGACAAAGTGATCACGAACGCAGAGCAATTTTATACAGTTTATCACATGAAATAAAGAATGAAAGTAAAGAACGCTACACAAAAGGAAAATAACGTTCCAGAGAAAGTGGAAAGGGTCAGTCTCCAGGAGTGGAGAAAGATGCTGGAGGCTGAGCACACGTTGCCTTTTATAAGCCCACTAGTTTGTCCCGCCTTTCCCCTGGCAGGATTGGTTGCCGTTTCCTGCCTTTGGGGGTGATTGACAGGTTAGTGTTACATATCAAATCACATGACAGGCTGCATCGTAAGGTAGGTCATAAAACAGTTTCCCTTTCTGTGCATGCGTCTTTTCTAGAATTCTCCATGAAGCTCCACCTATGTTATGCTAATTAGATGGCAATGAATTCTAAGTTACTAGTAACTTTTTACCATGCATGTTCCCACCAGGGAACAGTTCCTAGCTGCAATTTGGTTCCTAGCTACAATTTGGTTTCCACTCTCTGTCCCCAGCCACCTCCTTGCCATCTGTTTACCCTCTACCAAACCTAGCCCTCTTGCAGATAATCCTGCTTAGCAGGTCTGCAGTGGTCTTTGGTTACACTAAGCACACTTTTATAACTCTGGTGTTTCTAACATGGTTCTTGATTACAAACAATTGAAATTCTGGGCATTCCTAAGTGAAACCGCGTTTTGTTTTTCTTGCACACGGGCGGTGGCGAGGAGCGCCGTGGCCGCCGGGGCCCGTGTACCCCACCTTGCTGTGGAGCCGCTGGTTTTAGCCACAGCAGCTTTTACACCAGCAACGCCAGGTACAGACAGTGGAAAAAGCTGTCTCAGCATCATGACCACAGGCCCCTTGAGGACCCCAGCAGTACAGACAGGACGAGGGGACCTGCGAGGGGTTGCTATAACCCCACGTTGCAGCCAGCTCATGGCGTCCTGCTGCCGTTGTGAACTAGGTTTGGGGTAATTTGTTACAGCAGCAACAGAAAACTCATATGGAAGAGAATTGAGGTGGTTATATTTATTTGTACTTCTAAAATGCGTAGTTATGCTTCTGGATGTAGTGTCTATCCTCCGAGGGATGCGAGCAGACCTCTTCATATTTCTTTACCAGTTTAGTGTGCCCATCCCCCAGCCTGTGCTTCCTTCCAAGGACTTCAGTACCTGGGAACTTTATCAGAGGACTGTCCTTGGGCTCCTGAAGAATTTAAGTATCCAAGACCCCTTCTAGATGCCAAAAGGCATACTATCACATCGAGTAGTGACCTCCTCATGAGCTTTCTTTTCACCATGCAAATTTACTTAGTTCTCCATTAGGCCTGGTAATCACCCGATTACATCATATTCTCATGTCAGATGTTCAGTTAATGTATTTCAAAGAAATGCGTGGAGGAATGAAGAAATGAATAGGAACACCCCTCACATGACTAGTCCTATTTAGTTCTGACTAATGAAAAATCATCCCAGTAAATGAGTATTATTGCAAACAGAGTACTCTAAGAAAAATAAGACAATTTATCTCAATGGTTTGTGTTTTCCTTTTAGTATTAATGGGGTGTGATGAGTGTGAATATGCTTTGGATCTCTCTCTGGCACACTTACACACATGAGTAACACCCACTGAAGTTTCTTCCCAGCCAAAAGTTGCCCTGAGAGAAATTTCGTCACTGATGAAATGACAATAGTTGTCTGGCTCCACAGTTAATTTGTAAATCATTCACAAAAGACCCATAAACTGTTCAGTGTACTTAGCTTTAAATATTGCAGTTGAGGAAATCATGTCTACTTGAACAGAAAATGACAGAAAGCCAACAGACTCACATTCAAATTACTCAAGCCAACTCAGAATATGACCATGCTTTCCTTGGCTTACTAGAAAGGATTCAGCTTAATGACAAAAGAAAACTAGACTGATTTTTAATTTACCCATGTCTACCACACCATCCCTAATTTCATTATTTTGTACTTCTCTCAAAATGACTTGTTTGAAGATACAGGAATATAAACTATTTTATAAGCTAACAGCTTTCCTCTTAGTTTAATTTAATGAAAACTAAAGATCATTGTTTATCATTATAATGAGAAAAACACTAGTTTATTTAAATTATTTATAAACCAGTGTGTCTTTACAAAACTGTAGTATTTATCTTGGGTTGCAATAATAGCAAAATCAACAAGAGAAACAGAATGAAGTAAAATGATCAACTTGTTTAAAGAGTTTAAAATAAAATAAAGGGAGCATTTCCAATAATCATTGCTCAGTCAACAATTGGTGGAAAATTGGTTATAAGTTTAGGGAACAATTGAGTTAGAACCCTACCCTATGTCATACAGCAATAAACACCTATTGGTTCAGAGAACCAAAACCCAAACAGATTACCATTAAAGGAAAATATCAAATAAAATTTTAGGTAACTTAGAGTTATAGAAATTCTCCCTAAAAAGACCCAAACCAAAAGCCATAAAGGAATAAATCAACAGATTTGACTGTCAAAATTTAAAATTTCATTAGGATACAGTCAACTATTTAAAGATTAAAATATAAATTACAGTTTGAAAAAGAATTTGTACCATATTTAGTAAACAAAGATTTATTATCCAAAATACATAGCATTCTCATAAATAACTTAGAAAATAAAAGGTACTGCAATAGAAAACTAGTGTAAGATTTAACCAGTCAATTCATAGTAGAACAAATGCAAGTGACAAAACAAAAATATTTCATTCTTATTCATAATCAGGGAAATACATATTAAAAATAAAATAAGATATCTCATAAGAGAGAAAAATTTTAAAGAGTTGGAAAATGATGTGAGGAAACAGGTACTCTACTGTTGATGGAGTGTACATTATTAGTAAAGGTGTCATTGAGCTTGTTTGGTAATGCATACCAAAAATTTAAATGATTCTATCCTTAAATTCTTAAGCTCCATCCCTACAATTCTATATTCTTGATAAATATTTTCACATATGCACAATAATTTTGAAGATTTTTATTGTGATATTATCTCATAATTCTGAAATATTGGAAATGACTTAAGTGCCTATCAAAAGGGAAATTACATGTTTCATTCATTCATTTCATTGTAAAATATTCATGACATGGAATATGCTGCAGCAATCAAAAATAATCAGCTAAGTCTTTATGAGTTGACGTTAAAAATTCTCCAGAACATGTTGTTAAATATGAAATCAATTCTCACAACACACACATAATGATCCTTATGTCTAAAAAATGTTATTTGTGTAAAATGCACACAAGTAAATGCATAGAAAGAATGTTGACCAGTGGATATCTCTTGGGAGGGGTTTGTGTGAGGAAAAGAAAGTGGGTAGTATTCCATAATTATCCTTTTCATTACAGTTTTAATGTTTTATAATGTGAAATATATGTATGTTACTTTTAAAAATATCAAAAATAGTATCTTTTAAAAAGCATTTCCACATTTTGAAGTTAGGACCAAAAGTCTGCTTTGAAGTGAAAATATTCAAATTTTTAATAACTAATTAGCCTCTGATTCATGCCATTTTTTCTTGCCAGAAAGCAGCAGCAGGGCTCTGATCATCAAATAAATTATGTAAATTAAATATATGACATCCAATACATAATAAAGGTAACATTCTCAAAATGATTGCTACTAACGTCCTGTAGTCTAATTTGCAACACATAGCTTTCCACTTGAAACCGTTCTAAGATTCCATGATTATATTAAATTTAATTACAATTTTAAATTTTTGAAAGTGAGAAGAGAAATCCCTTCATCGTTCCTATTTCTCCTCTGTACTAAATTTTTAAATTCTTGATCAATTTGTCTGACTCCACCTTGGTGTTGGTCCTCCCTTTCCTCAGCAAAGCAATCCAACAATAAGATTAAATTTAGGAGCACTTCCTCCCTTTCATTCTAGCTTTCCTTGGCTTGATTTTACATCACAGGGCACATTATATACCCCTAGGGTCCTCTAAATAATTTCTTGCTTTTCTCTAGAAATATTCGACTCTCCTCTATTTGGCCATTCCTTCTAGGCTAAAATTTAAAATGTATCTAAGATAAAATTCAATCTTAAAAAACAAAGCCCTTACAAGGACATCTCAAGAGTAAAGAAAAATATCATTGAGTTGACTTTGCATATAATATTTCTATGATTACAGAAACAGAAGGAGGGATTTCTTCAAGACCTAGTGCAAGCAACAACAAAATAAAATCACTGTGGTGAGCCTTACCCCAACAGCGACATCCCGGGAAACTGACAGACCCGAGGCGGCTCGGAGGACGTCAACCTAAAGGTTGACAGAGCCTGCCAAGGAGCCAGATGCTGCTGTCAGACAGGGACGGGAAAAATGGACCGTAGTTTGGTATCTATTTCCTGTGATTAGCATCAGCAGCACCTGTCACTCCCTTTTTCAGATTAATTAGTAGACTCTGATGTGAAGAATTTCAATAAAATGTTTGTTCAAAAGAGGAAAAAGAAACATACGTTTTAGAATTGTTTTCCCTTTAGTCAAAGTCTGTAAAGCATGCATGTCTGTGTGTGTGTTGTTATTTAAATTTTGTTTCTGTGCCTACATTTGTTGGACATTAAAACAATGTTCAAGCACAGTGAAATGCAATATAGTTTAGCTCCTGTTTTATAAGATAATTTTCCCAATATTAGCACTAATGTCAAGATTTAATTTTTTTATACCTTTTTCCTCTTCCTTTTTGTTTCCTTCCTTCATTTCTCCCTTCCTTCCTTCTTTCTTTTTTTTAAATTTTTGTTTGTCTTAACTACAGAAGCAGATGTTTATGTCATGGATCAGTTTAATTTAAGGAGCAAAACAATAGATTAAAATCAATAACACCTTCCACAGCTCCAAGCGCAAATGGAACCACACTAAATTGTGAAAAGCAGAGGAGTTTATGACCTAAAACAATGACTTTTTACAAGTGCAAGGGCCATGTGAAAAATGCAGCTCTTTTTTTCGACCTGTGGCATGACAGTTGCTGGTTGATTAGAAAAAAATACCACACATTGGCCAAAGGCTAGAACAAATTGTAAACATGTTTACAGTTTATTAATTAAAAACCCATTACATAGTTAAAATTTTTCCTCCCTTCTATAAGGACATGATGAAAACAATTCATACTCGCATAGTGTTTTACAATCTGCTGTACATGTATATTACCTTATTTAGTTTTTACAACAGAAATGAGAGGTGAGGAAACTGGATATAGTAGACTTGCCCAAAGGCAGCCAGCTTATAAGTGGCAGAATAGTAATTCAAACCCTGCATTTTCTTTTTCAATTCTAGTTGTCATTCAATTACAAGACTAAGTATTCGTGGAACTATTCAAAAGGCTGAGACAAGTACAGTTCTTTCTTAAGAAAGAGCAGTTAGATGAATAGACACATGCACATTACTACAACCTGGAGTTTCGTTATCTTATTTTTCCCACATGGTTTAAAGGATGTGTCAGTCTGCATTAGGATTATTTAAACAAGGATGTGTCATTCGAGTCACTAGCATTAGATTACTTGGGCATACATCATCCTATAGTTTTTACAGTCCTGTTTTATAAAATGAAGGGTGAGTGATGTTCTCAAGGTCAGTTAGGAGTGTTAGAGTGCCCACACAAGATGCATTCTTCATCTGAGTCCCTTTATTGAGCATCTCTTTCTCTATCTTAGTTATGTCTATCTCTATCCATCTACTTACAAATTTTTATATTTTGCCCCTTATCTAGCAAAATATAATTCACTTCAATATCATTTTCTAGAAAAAATATACACAGATACTTCCACCATCTGTATAGAGTGCACATGCGCAATATCTTCCCAACACTGGCTAGAGGGGTGACCTCCAGGGGTCCTTATTTGTAACACTTTAAGTTGGATGTCTGTGTTTTATTAGCCAATAGCTAACGACAGCAAAAAAAACCTAGTTATGTATAAAATCAGACACCAGTGTTTTAGTGTTAATGTATGAACACATTAGAGCTTATTTTAAAAGAGATACCATCTCATGTACTTTTCTGAGAAAGGAATACTCCGTCCAGATAGTTGAAATATTTAGAAGCATGATTTCTTGGTGAGAGTATTATTTATGGTTTGAAGATCTGCTTTAAGGCCATTTTGAAATGTTTATCAGTCTTTCAAAGGTATCTGAAATCTCTTATCTATCTGGTTCACACATGGTTCAGTAGAACAATTAAGGACATTTTAGCACATTTTTTCCTAAATCTGTGTCACTAATCCCCACCCTCATGACCTCATATAAATCTAATTATATCCCAAAGACCCCATCTTCAAATGCCATGACACTGGGGACTAGGGCTAGTTATAGCCTGAATGTTTGTGTCCTCCCCAATTTCGTATGTTGAAACATAATCTCCAGTGTGTTGGTATTTGGAGGTGGGGCCTTTAGGATGTAATGAAGTCATGAGGGCAGAATATTCATGAATGAGATTACTGCCTTTATAAATGGAGCTCCAGAAAGGTCCCTCACTTATTCTGCCATGTGAAGACACAGAGAATAGACGGTCATTTAGTAACAAGGAAATAGGCCCTCACCAGACCCCGAATGTGACGGTGTCTTAATCTTATACTTTACAGCCTCCAGAACTTTGACAAACAAATTCCTACTGTGTCTAGTTACCTAATCTATACTATTTTGTTATAGCAGCCTGAGCTGTCTAAGATAGGCCTTCGACATGAATTTTGGAGACGCAAAATTCATTCCATAGCATTTCACCCCGGACTTTAAAAATAATGTCCTACCTCCTTCTCACCTCCAGAGCACATTCATTCCATCCCAATAGCCCTGAGAATCTTAACTCATTCCAGCATCAGCTCCAAACTATAAAGCCCAAATTCTCATCTAAATATAATCAAAATCAGATACGTGTGAGATTTGAGTTACAGTTCATCCTGAGGCAAAATTCCTGTCCAGCTGTGAACCTGCGAAACCAGGCAAGGCATGTGCTTTCAACATACAATAGTAGGACAGACATAAAATAGTGTTACTAAACAGGAGAAATCAGAAGGAAGGAGGGAGTGATGGGTCCCAAGAAAGTTCAAACTCAGCAAGGTAAAGCCCATTAGATCTTAAAGCTCAAGGATAATCCTCTTTGGCTTGATGTCCTGTGTTCCCAGCCTGCTAGAGAACAGCATTATCCCCACAGATCTAGGCAGTTGGCCCACCCCTGTAGCCAGGTTGAGGTCCTGTTGGGCAGTCCAGCCCCATGATGCCAGGCAAAGCCCATCTGGCTTATCGAAACCAGGGCAGTGGTCCTGGTGATCCCTGAAGGTGATTCCCTCTTTCCCTCTTCTTGAAACAGTAACACAGTTTCACAGCCAAGTAACTCTGTCGTCCCGTCCTGTCAAATCCAAGAAGTCTAATAGGCTTCCTTGATTTCATCCTGTCTCCATACCCTTCAGTTCAAACTAGCATTGCTTTTGTTTGCATAATTCCATAAACTTCTATGGCATGACAGTTCAGTCACACCCTTGATATTCTCTTCACAATATGGTTCCTCACTTTTTTTTTTGCAATATGAATAGGCTAAGAATTTTCAAAATCTCCAAGTAGTGGTTTCTTTTTGCTTGACAATTCTTTCTTTGATTCACCTCACTCCTTTCACATTTTACCGTAAGCAGTCAGGAAGAACCAATCCTCTCCTTCAACACTTTGGTTAGAACTTTCCTCAGCTAAATATCCCATTTCATTACTCACAAGTTCTCCCTTCCACAAAACACTAGGAAACATTTCAGCCACGTTTGTCACCACCATATAACAAGAATTGTCTTTCTTCCAGTCTCCAATAATATGTTCATTTCCTTCTGAGATGTCAACAGAATCCCCTTAGCATGAATCTCAAAACTCTTCCAACTGTACCTATTGTCCAATTCCCAAACCTCTTTCACATGTGTACGTATCCGTTCCACCAGCACCCCGCTCTTGGCACCAAAATCTGACTTAATCTGCTCTGGTTTCCATAATAAATACTACAGACAAAGTAACTTAAACAATAGAAATGTATTTTATCACAGTTCTAGAAGATGAAAGTTGAAGTTTGGGGTGTCAGCATGGTCAGGCTCTGGTGAGGGCCACCTTCTTGCTGGGTTGTCATATCTCACACACACACACACACACATACACACACACACACACACACACAGCACGTACAAGTTTTCTGGCACCTCTTCTTATAAGGACACTAATCTGATCATGAGGGCCCCACTCTCATGACCACATCTAAATCTAATTATTTCCCAAAGGCCCTATCTCCAAATACCACCATTTTGGGGTTTGGGGCTTCAACATATAAATTTTCAGCCTGTTTTTTAGATCAATTTAGTTCATAGCAGTAACAAAGAGATTTTAAAATGTCCGCATGTTTGGAAAACAGCCAAGACATTTACATGCTGAAATTAAAAATTGTAATATAAGAAATCATGAAATCAGTTTTTAAAGGATGTATTTGGACAATTTGTCTTTTATTTAACTACATTTTAAAAATCATTTCAGATATAAAAATACGATTATGTGATATTTAGTTACATGTGTATTTGAAATAAATGTAGGAGAAATTGACATAAAAGATGGTCAATATGACTGGCTTTAAAAATGATCAGTTTTCTGAGGAATTATGTGTATATGAAGAACTTACTATCAATTTCTGTCACGTTTTTGTAACAAAACAACTAAAGGAGGCTGGGCGTGGTGGCTCACGCCTGTAATCCTAGCACTCTGGGAGGCCGAGGCGGGAGGATTGTTTCAGCTCAGGAGTTCGAGACCAGCCTGAGCAAGAGCGAGACCCTGTCTCTACTAAAAATAGAAAGAAATTGGCTGGACAACTAAAAATATATGGAAAAATTTAGCCGGGCATGGTGGTGCGTGCCTGTAGTCCCAGCTACTCGGGAGGCTGAGGCAGGAGGATCGCTTGAGCCCAGGAGTCTGAGGTTGCTGTGAGCTAGATTGACGCCACGGCACTCTAGCCCGGGCAACAGAGCGAGACTTTGTCTCAACAACAACAAAAAAACGCAACTAAAGGAGAAATTTTTCATGAGGACTTCATAATTCTAAAAATTGAAAAATTTCTGAAAATTATCTGGATTTTGAAATAAGATAAGATATAAAATGTTTGAAGTCAAAATAAGTAAATATTATAATGTAATATGTAAAATTCCCCTATATCAATATTTGTGGGAACAAAATTTAGTCACTGAGCACAATATTGAAAAGAAAGAAAAAATAAAATTTTGAGAAAAACAGGAAAAGTATAGAAGATATTATTATAGTAAAACACATTTGACACTATGGCAATAAATAAGTGCCATCAGTTTTTATAATATATTATTAACAATCTACTTTGAAAGGTATTTTCCTTATTATTATCTTTTTCTGGACAAAGCACAGAAACTAGATTACAGGTAAAGTTTCAGCTCCTTATCTTCCACTACTATTGAAAATTTTTTCTCAGTATATAAGATCTCAGTGTCAATATGAAATAAACCATTCAGGATTAAGTCTTTAAAAAGTATATTAATAATTCTGAAGATTTTCAGTAATGTTTCCATTATATTTAGTCATAAAAATACTATATTAAAATCTGTTGAATATTATTAGATACATGGGTATTAATTCATATTTTTCCATTTGTGAAATACAAAAATATAGAGTTATTCACATATTTTTTAATAATTTGAAACCAGTGGAAAATCTTTAGCATATCTGCCTATGATAAGATTGAGAAGCTGACAAACATGAGAAGTGACAATATCCTGGATATTAAAGTAGTGAATTGGTAATATGAGCAAATAAATAAGGGTAGCATACATGCTACCCTTATTTATTTCATGTATTTTACAATTAAAACAATGTTGGAAACAACATAAATATAAAATAATTAGGGTTTATACTTTCCTAGGAATATCTATTATGATTATCAAATTATACTTCCAAAGAATTTCGAAGATATGAAATCAAGTATAATATTCCATGTTATGTCTGTAAATGTAAGAACACAGAATGTGTGTGCATTGTAATTATGTGTGTGTGTGTGTCACAGTTAAGAACAACTGTATTTTAAATGTAGTACAGTCGATCCTTGAACAATGCAGGGGTTAGGGACACTGATCCCTTGTGCAGTTGAAAATTTACATAGAACTTTTGACTCCACATAAACTTAACAATTAATAGCCTACTGTTATTGACCAGAAAATAAATGTCAAATAACACATGGTTTGTATATTATATGCATTATAATTTATATTACTACAATAAGTGAGATAATAGAGAATATTATTAATAAAATAATAAGAAAGAGAAAACGTATTTACTATTCATTAAGTGAAAGTGGATCATCATAAAGGTCTGCGTCTTTGTCACCTTCACACTGAGTAGGCTGAGGAGGAGGAGGAGGAGGAGGGGTCGGTCTTATTGTCTCGGGGGGCGGCAGAGGTGGAAGCGGTAGAAGGGGAGGCAGGAAAGGCAGGAACATTCAGCGTAACTTTACAGAAATACATTGCAATTTCTATCTGACTTTTTGATTTTTCATTTATTTAAGTATGTTTCTATACAGTACCAATCCATCTTCCACTGTTTACTTTAGTTTTAGTGCCCATATCATAGAAGGGTCCATGTCATAAAAGAAGTCAAAGCAGCCTTGAATAATCAGAGCCCTTCTGCCAGACTGTCTAATGTTAATTCGTTTTCTTGCACTGCTTCTCGACCTCTCCTTCCTCATCCTCTGGCACCAGTTCGGAAGCATTCATCTCCATCAATTCATCTTCTGTTAATGCCTCTGGTGCAGTATCTCCTAGCTCTTGAATTTCTTCAAAATCCATATCTCGAAACCTTTTACCTTCCACCATTTTTGCCATATCCACCATCTCTTTCATAATTCCCTTGATTGGCTCAGTCGTAAAACCCTGCGAAGTCATACTAAATATCTGGACACAGTTTTCTCCAGCAGGAATTTATTGTTTTGTGCTCGATGGCATCTTCAGTGGTATAATCCTTCCAGACTTTCATGATGTTCTCTCTGTCAGCATTGTATTCCATAGAGTTGAGAAGCCTTTCCATAGAGTACCGTGTACAATGAGCTGTGAGGGTCCTTATGACACCCTGATCTAGAGGCTACATCTGAGACATTGTGCTTGGGAGCAAGTCTATCACTTTAAGCCTTTGGTGTTGAACTCTAGGGTTCTGGGTGTCCAGGGACATAGACTAATGTCAAAAGACGTTTAAGAGGCAATCCTTTACTGGCAAGGTACTTCCTAACTTCAGGGACAAAGCATCAATGGAACAATCCAGAAAAAGGATTCTCATTATCCAGGTCTTGTTGTACAGCCAAAAGACTGGCAGCTGGTGTTTATCTTTTCCTTTCAAAGCTTAAAGTTTAGCAGCTTAATACATAAAGATAGCCCTGATCATAAACCTGACTGTATTTGCATGAAACTATAGAGATGGCCTATTTCTTCCTTCCTTAAATCCTGGTTCTCACTTCTCTTCCTTACTAATAAATGTCCTTTGTGGCATTTTTTTTTTTTATCAGATTAGGGCACTTTTGTCTGCATTAAAAACCTGTTCAGACAAATATTCTTTGTCCTCAGTGGTCTTCTTAACGGTGTCTGGGAACTCATCTGCTGCCTCTTGGTTGGCAGAAGCTGCTTCTGCTGCTATCTTAACATTTTTTAAAACAATCCTCTTTCTAGAATTATCAAACCATCCCTTGCTGGCCTTAAATTCTCCAGCTCTAGCTTTAGATCTTTCACCTTCCTTTTACTCTATGATCTCATATAATGACTTTACTTTTTCTTGAGTCCATAGGTATGCCTTTCTTCTAGCAATCCTGCACCCACATAAAAGCTACATTTTCAATATGAGATAAAGAGGTGTTTTGAAAAAAGTACAAGGTTTTTGTACTCGATGACGTAGCAGCAGTAATGGCTTCATGAATTTCCTCTTGTTTTTTTGCAGTGGTCCTTACTCTCATTTCATTCAACTTGAAAGGGCAGGGAACCACAGCTGCAGGCCTCAATCTACAGTACATATCAAGCAATCCAACTTTTTCTTGTAATTTCATGACTTTTCTATGGTTCTTGGGTGCACTTCTAGCCTCACTAGTGGCACTTTATGTGGGTCCCATGGTGTTATTCAAAGTTTATGATATTGCACTAAACATAATGAGAAATACATTAGAACGACAAGAGATCACTTTTTATTGTGATAGGTAATTTAGTGGAAAGACAAATTGCTCACATGGAGATGATTAGCATCAAACAGCGTTTTAAGTAGATACTTGCAGCACTTAAGCTCACTGCAATAACAACAGGAGGTGGCTATGAAATGATTTAATACTGCATCTTTACATTTGTTTACATTTCTCTCAACTGCAAATGGTGTCATGTATGGTCTGCAAGTGTTTGTGTGCATAATTTTTGGTCAATTTTAACTTTTATTTTAGATTTGATATTTTATGGCAGTAAAGGTTAAGATAGACCAGTTTCTATATATATTTTATTCATTCATGACATACCTTTTTCTTAATTTTTTTGATATTTTTAGAATATTTGTTTCCTGTGCAAGTTTTTTCAAATTTTCACAAATCTCCAAAAAAAGTTTTCAATATATTTATTGAAAAATATGCATGTATAAGTGGACCTGTATAGTTCAACCCCATGTCATTCAAGGGTCAACTATATATAGTTTCAAATATTAAAAGAAAATGTAGGAAGATAATAGAAATGCTATCTAATGTTAATTTCTTTTATATTTCTTCTTTTTAAATTTTCAACAAAGAGGATTTATTTAATAATGAGAATGAATTATTTTTGATACAAAATATATGCCACTATATTAACCAGGTTGTTAAAAGATGCCTGATATTTTGGTAACTTAAAAAATGCGGGTTCATTTCTTCTCATATGTTTTCTACTGCATGCCAGACACACTTCACCTTGTGATAGCAAAGAAATGGAAAATGCACATTGGCTTTTAATGATCTCAGTCTAGAAGTGAGTATTGGTAGTATTAGTAGACAGCTCCAACTTAAGTGCTTGGGAAGCACTGATTCACAAGGAACAAATAGATACTTCCCAAACATTAACTCTCCCTACCACAAACATCTATTCTTTCTCCCACACCGTATAGTATTAGAGTGGCACATTCACAATACTGTTTAATTTTCTACGTCATCCCATTTACAATGTTAAATCTGATCCAAATCTAACTGTCGTGGTTAATTTTATGTGTCAACTGGACTATGGTGCCCAGTCATTTGATCAAACACCAGTCTAGGTGTTGCTGTGAAGTTGCATGTGTGTGAATAATATTTAAACCAGTAGACTTTGAGTGAAATGAATTACTCTCCATGCTGTGGGGTGGGCCTCATTCAATCAGATGGAGGCCCACGAGAAAAGACTGAGGTTCCCAGAAGAGGAAGGAATTTTGTCTCCAGACTGCCTTCAGACTCAAGACTTCAAACCAACTGTAGCCAGGGCCAATTCTTTAAAATTTCTTAAAATCAATCAATCAATCTTTCTCATTCTTTCTCATTATTTCTATCATTCTTTATCTCTCTCTCTCTCTCTCCCTTCTCCCACCTCCATATATAACACACACGCACACACACACACACACATGCAGGCACACACACACCCATGCAAGCACATGTACACACACACACACACACACACAAACATGCACACACTTCCTACTGGTTCTGTTGAACCTGTGGAGAACCCTGACTAAATACACTGTGTCTCAGAGAACAGCAAATGTTGAACTACCTATTGTACTAAACCTTGAAGTTTGACTCCTGGTCTAAAAAGGGGAGAATATTTTAAATGAGAACTCTCAGAATTTCCAGGATAAAAAGCACTCCAATAATTTGCCACTAGAAAAAAGGAAGAAATGTTTTCTACAGACATGATCTGTAAAGGGCTTTATCCCGCCCCCCCTACAATTACGCTTCTATTGGTATCTTGTTTCCTACAAGAGAAAAAAAAAAAAAACAAGCAAAAAGCTATTGAAAAATATTTTACTCTGTACCAATCCTGTGTTTGTATTTTTCAATTATACATATGATTATCTATCTGTGAAAGAAAAGTGCCCACACTGGTAAAATTCCTTATGAAATTTGGTAACTTTATGCTTTATCTTTCTCTATTTGGTTTATCTTTCCCATTTCCTATAATATATGTCATATTTTTTCTGGCTGTGCACTTAACAGGCTTCCCAGGTTTAATTTCTGTCCAGTGGGAGCACTATGTTTGCTTGGTTTTGAGGTTGACACTTCTCTTTGGATACTTACCATATGTTTTTACAATATATATTATACCAAGTTCCTGTTTTCTCTGTGCATATTTTTATATGTGGGGGTTAACTAAAGTAAAATGAACAGATTAAATTATATTTCAGTCATAGTCTGGCTTAATTTTCACTTGAATTCATTTCAAACTAAAGGTTTCATCCCATTCATCTTTATTCATTCAACTGTACCCCATGGATGTTTGCCATATAAACACCTGGTAGTTTTCCCCTCTTGGCAGATTCTTGGACTCGTGCTAGCCTTTCTAATGTTTTAGTAGAATTAAGAACATTATTTTTCTCAAAGGTGAGGAGGGTTTTGGGGAAAATTTAATGTAACTTATTTTCCCTGCCAAAGATATGCTATGGATTTAAGAGGTAAATTTCATAGCTACAACCCTCCCCTCTGGGTTCCATACTTGCTATGAATGTAAATCTTCACAGTGCATTTGTAAGGACTTAGAGGGTGGAAGCATACTAGGGTTCTTGCCAGAAAGCACCAATAAATAGTGCTTTCCATTTCTGTATAGTGTTTTCACTATTAACCGAGAAGTTCAGAACACTCAAAAATATAGTCTATGTAACACAACATCAAATTGCATCTAACTTGAGTTGTGTACTCACTGGATTCGTAGTTGAACTACTTAAGAATTATGATTTTTATCTATAAATTCTTTTTACCTAATGTGATTGCATTGTGATATTTTTGCCTTTCTAATAAATGTCCATTTCTATCTGTCCATGCTATACTTTAGCAAAATTGTTTTGTATGGTTTTATCAATTCTTCCAGTAAATCTTCCTGCAGTTTAAACAATAGATTAAGATCAACAAGAATAGAACAAACCTACTAGCCTTCTCTCTGCATCCCCTGCAGCTGGCATGTCCTACATTGTAACAGAGCAGAATACCCTATTAGAGGCAGGTATGCTTTACCTCAGTATAGATTAGTTCCTTCTAGATAAAGATTTCACACCAAACAGAAAAAGACAAGAGTAAATTATAACATTTTTTTTTCCCAAACAGCTTCTGCAACCGCACTATAATATGTTCCATGTGGGAAGCATTGTTAATAACGCATGCATTTTCCCAACCACATCCACACACAGATCAAAACCCCTGTCAGTAGCATTATCTTTGAAAATAAAGATCACATACTGGATGTAGCACTCTATAACATTCTACATTTAAATAAATATTAACTATGTAAGGAAGTTTCCCTAATTAAAGAAATACATGCTTGGGAGAGTCAAGGTCACACTCTATGCTAACTGCTTACACTGATGTGATCTAGCTTAAAAGAGATAATAATATCATTTGGCAAGTACTAAAATAGAGTCAACACTGTTTCCACAATACAACGAGAAGAAGCCACTTTAGTGAGATAAAGAAAGATATATGAAACTTTGGTTTGGTGTATGCATATAATAAATATTCTATGTCAATTTAAAGAAAAAAAATGATTTGTCAAAATATAGGTAAAACATCTGTTTGAATTATTATACCTAATCACATTTTCCATTTTAATTAATTTTTAGGCAAATTTTGTTTTCCCTGGAAGCATACTCTTAGAGCATGTTTCCCTATGAGAAAATAAATGATCAAGTATATTATAAATATTTTGTATATATATATATGAATAAGTCAGTTATTTTTAAAACTATGATCTACCAGTGCCAACTTACACCTTTAGGGTTCCACTAAAATTTTCTTCAAATTTAAAGTATGTCTAAAGTTTGTGTAATTTAAAAATAGCATAATTAAAAATCATAATCAAAGTATTATATACCAAAATTATATGTGTCTCTGCTGTATATGTGCTTCCACCAAATATTTAACTTGAGTTACAAAACTGTCCATTAAAAATATGTAGAAAATAAATTCTTTCTATATTCAGTATAATTCAATATTTTAACTCAAGATGTTCAAATCAGTATTGAGAGTTTTAATTATAAACCTTTATTTGTAAATGGGGATTTTCTTTTAAAATGTTTGAATCCTTTTTTTCCTCTTGCTCCCTGTTGTGTGTAGTATAATATTTAGCAGGAGAGCATATATATATTTTCCATATAACTCTGAAAAAGCAATATCCAGCCTTTTTTTCTACATGGGGAGGTTAGTGAAGTCCGTAAGAGCCTATTAGATGGGGATGCTTTTATCTTTTATGTTAGCGGGTTGCGTTGCCTTTAGTTTGGTGAAGGTCGGCTGCTGAGCTGGAGATAAGCAAAAAGAAAAGTCACATCAAATAACACAGTTGCAACAAACTGGAGATACAATAGACCTTGACTCATTCATACCCCGCCTGTTAACTCAGATAGAAACCTTAAATTCAATAATTTTGTAAAGATACCACAAAGTATATTTAGATAGCCTAAAAGATCTGACTTAATAAAGTCCGGTAAGTCGGAAAAGAAACATTCTTATAATTTTAAATCTGTTACCAGAACAACAGGGACCTGGCATGTTAGATGAACCTGAACTTTCTTAATCCTATTTCATCATTAAACTCATTTTTGTTTTTACAGATATGCAATGCTGAAATAGTCTGTAATTCTGTAAAAAATTTGAAAATATTCTTATTTTCTTTCTGCCATACATATTGTATTTTATATAACTTTAAATAAAAGACTGTGATAGTCCGGGGCCTTTGAGAAGCAGACTCCAAGGTCAGATGAAACATGCAGTAATTTTGTTGGGTGAAACCCCTAAGGAAGAAGATGAAAAGAGAGCCATGGGATACTGAGAGAGCCGTTGGTCCACAATGTAGTTGTTACCCCAAGTTAAGAAGGTAGAGAAGGAGATATGTAAATTATTCTGGACAGCTTGCAAATGAGGGATGTTTGGTAAGGCCATCAAGGAGCTCTTGAATCAAAATCTGCCATCTCAGGAGTCCTGTGTCTTCTACAAACAAATCCCTGCCCTGCTCAGTCACTAGTTTGGAGGAGCCCATGGGGCACGTAACTCTGCTCAGTGAGGAAACAGATGTCTGTTCCACACAGCAGGCAAGCACCAAGAGCGCCTGCTCCATTACACTCCCTCTACTTGGAAACTTGCAAGGAACATTCTCATGCTCACCACAGGTGCAGCTTGTTCTAGAAGATATCCTTGAACCTTGCTCTCATATGTGACAATGTAGGATCAATCGTTTAGAGAAAGAGTAAAGATCTGCAGGATGGAAGAAATCAAGTAATGCTGTTAATGATAATATGTCACTCTGCATTGGGCTCAGCCAAGTCTCACTCTTACCGTCTCCCTCTCTAGTGTGGGAGAACAGGAAGAGCCTCCAAAATTACCTAGAAGCACAAAGAAGGGGATGAGAAATTCACTTTATTTTGAAGCTTTGGAGTCACTAGCTGGTTTATTTGATGAAAATATTAATGTTCTTCAAAAAGAAGAAAAAATGAAAGAATAAAAATCACATTAATTTGATTTAATTAGATTTTATTGATCATATATGAACACCATCCTTCATTCAGATTGGAAAATAGTGTTTCGAAATCTAGTCTTTCACACTTCCAAACTCTTTTTTTAATAATTAAATGCCATTTTGGCATTTTGGGGGGGGCGGTCAAAAAGATGAGCAAACTTCATAGTGGGGGCAATGTGTACCATTAAAATAAAAATAACTCAATTAAACTCTATTACAAAATTCTTAATACTGATGAGTAATGATGCATAATGTGGAGCCCTAGAAAAGCAGCCTTTGATATTTTTCTATAATATTTGCCTTCACCATTTTAAACAAATAATGTGAAGCTACCAACCCATGAGAAATTGATATTCAGTATTTAATGTAATTAGTTCTTAATTCCCTCTCTAGTTTCTCTGGATATGCTTAAGTTTTGAAACCAATTCAAAGCAATATTTCAATTATTACAACATGTAGCTTAACGGGAGTTCTTTAGCATCTTAGTGCAAACACCTAACAAATCCCTTTTGCCCCCAACCTTCTGATGTCTGTATTTAATTTTCAACTTTCCACAAACCAGGCATGCATTTACCACAGAACCATGAAGTAAGATAATCACTGCTACACATTAACACACATCCTGGACCTGTTGCTTTGCGTCTCAGGAGAAAGAAATCAAATCTTCTTTTATATACTTTGGAGGTGGCAGCCATTAACTATCCACTGAGGATATTCGATACATTTCTCCAGCACATTTCCCTGTTTTTAGTCCATGTGAAATCCTATTGTATTTTATTTGGTAATAATAAGAAAAGTCAGTACTTAGAGCTTAAGTGTTTTACAAACAGAGAACCAGATCTTGTGATTCTGTCGGATGAATAATCTATCTTTTAGGACTGGTTCAGGTATTTTCCAAGATGTCATAATTCCTTTGGTTGTGAGGCTGTCACAAGTTACAGCTACATATTAAGCAATAAGGTAGGACCAGAAGCAGAATGAGGTTCTCAGAATGGTCACATGAACTGGTTTGCAAACAAAGGAAGATTTAATTCATTTTTCTCCCTCAACAACTGGTCTCTTACTAGTCAGGCTAAATTCAGCCTTTCGTTTCCTCCCTTCAGAAAATTTCGTGAGTACAAATTTAGCAGGGAACGTAGAATCAGAAGTCTATCCTAAGTGGTGACACAGTCATTAAAAATTGGCAAATTGACTCTAATAGTCCTTTGTAAGCCAGTTTTGTTTTGTTGTGTTTTGTTTTGTTTTGTTTTAGGAAAATTCTAAAATAAAACTGCCATGTGATCCAGCAATCCCACTTCTGGGCATATATGTAAAGGAAATGCAATTGTTATGTGAAAGAAATATGCACACTCCCATGTTCATTGCAGCATTACTCACAATAGTCAAGATATGGAAACTACCTAAATGTCAACGGACATTTGTCTGTTGTATGGATAAAGAATTAGTGGTACGTAGATGAAATGGAGTATTATTCAGCCAAAATAAAGAAGGACATCCTGCCATTGAAAATAATATGGATGAAATAGAGGACTTTATGCTAAGTGCAATAAGTCAGGAACAGAAAGACAAATACTGAATGATCTCACTTACATATGTGGCATCTAAAAAAGTCAAACTCATAGAAGCAGAGAGTAGAACAGTGGTATCCAGGGTGAAGGAAATGGGGAGATATTGGTTGAAGGGTATAAACTTTCAATTCTAAGATAAACAAGTTCTGGAAATCTAATGTACAGCATGGGTAGTAATGGCTGTGTTAATTTGATTTCAGTAATCATTACACAATGTATATGTATATAAAATCATCCCATTGTCAATCCTGAATATGTTCAATCTTTATTTGTCAAGAAAATATTTTAAAATTTAAAAAATTAGGAATTCTTTCCTTTATTGCAAAAAGTTTCTAAGAGAGCTTATTAAAATATACATTATGCGAGTGTTTCTAGTAAATTCAGTCTTGTGTTAATATTAGCTGACCAACATTATTTTCTAATAGGTGTATCAGAAGCACGCATAGACATTGACTAATCTCATATTTGTTCCCTTTCACATACATCAGAAACTCTTAATTTGGGATTAAAGAAAACACTGAAATGTAAGCATACATTTGGGGAGGTGAAGAATAGATTCCACCCTGTTGTCAGAATCTCAAAGGGGTTCTTGACCAGAAAAGATTGTGAATCTCTACGTAGAAATAACATTTTTTCATCTATCATCACACAGTGGTCCTTGACTGTTCTGTGGAATTAATGTTTTTCACTTTGACTCTAATACAAATTGTGGCAGTCCAGCAGGAATCTAGAGCCATACTTTGTGACATATTTCTAAATCATTTGCAAGTTGAAAAAATGATTCAATGTGTTAGCTACGGTGGTAGATGGAATTCTAAGTTGCCTTCCCAATATTCCCATCCCCGGGTTCTTCCATAAAACTACTCTGGGTATTGCTGTGAATAGATTTTGCAGATAGAATTAAAGGCCTAAGTTGGTTGACTTTAAGATATGGGGAGTATTTGGGTGAGATGAATTTAATCACGTGGATATTTAAAAGCAGAATTTTCGATGTCTGATAGCAGAAGGGGAATCATAAATTTGAAGTGTAATGAAGAATCGACATGAGGGATATTCTGCACTGCTGAGATGGTTGGAGGAGGTCATATGGCAGGGACCTGACAGTGGCCTCTAAAAGCTTAGAATGGTCCCTGACTGACAGCCAGCAGTACAAAGGGACCTTAGTCTACTACTGCAACAAAATGGCTTCTGCCAACAACATGAGAGAGCATAGAACCACATTTTTCCCCACTTAAGATTTCAGATGAGTATGTAGCTGGCTGTCCGCTTGATTTCCACTTTATGAAATCCTGAGTAAAGTTCCCAGTTAAAATCTGCTGGAATATTGACCCAGGGAAACAGTGAGAAAATAAAATTTCGTCATTTTAAGTTTCTAAATTTATGGTAATTTGTTACATAGCAACAGAAAACTAATATGGTTGCTAACTAACAAACTTTAAATCTGTAATTTTTTTTCGTCCAACACCACACAGCAGTTGGATGTAATTGGATAGGAATCAGGATACCTATTTACCTAAATCTAAGAAATTTAGAGCTATTAGTATCTTAGTGTTTTCTCACTCTGGCACAAAGTATTCTATCAGTCTAAAATAAATTAAGAAGATGAAAGAAAGAAGAATTATTAAGTTATCTGTGGGTCATTTTCTATTTGAAATCTATAGCAGTTTGGAAAAAATGAAGACCATTTCATTACCCTAATCTAAAGGATGAACAATGATACAATGATACTTGATGGGAAATAGATCACCACTGCAATTTCACTATTTGTTTATATAATGACCTCTAGTTTTTTTTAAGTTTAAATTGAACTCTCTGAGCTCACATTCTCTTTATGTAAATTTGTTTTTAATAGAATCAGTTGAACAGACCTATAATGTTTAAATAATTTTAAGAATGAATTTGGTTGTCTCTTGTAAATATAGATTTCCAGGTACTTCTAAAAGAAAACAATGGCTCAGTGCTCTGTGGTAAATTCAAGAACTGTATTTTTCACATCATTCTAGGTGGTTCTTATGGCCACACATATTTGGGAAGCTTTGCCTTAAGGAAAATTGCAAACTTATTGAAAAATCTGACCTGGTTATCTATAACATGTGGCATAAAAAGGAAAGATTGTTGATGCTCAGAGGAAGTTCTCATCTTGCAGTGAGGAAATCATAGAAGCATTAAAAGATATTGTACATATACCATGTAACATATGGTAAAGTATGGTCATAGCATGGGAGTGAATATTCGAATCCATTGGCTAAAAGCTTTACCACAGACCATTGTGGTCAGAGAAGATCTACTTTGTTCAATGAACCATAAACCAGATTGTTTCTAAAGCATGAAACCAAGAAATTCTGAAATGCACTCACCAAAACAGTGTTTCCAGATAGCTTCCAGACAGCACAGGGCATAACTGCCAAAGACAGAGTTGGCTTTTCATGCCTTTTTTTCTGTCCACTGTACTCTTTGGTTGTTTTGTGTCTCATTCTTCTTCTATTACCACTTTTTTAGACATTCAATAATCACCCTCAAAACTTTGCTATTAGGAAATTGGCCTGGTATTCTCAAATTTTCATTCACTTTCCATATTAATATTTCACTTTATCCTTTTAAATAAACTCTTAATTCAGACAAAGTATGCAGCACTACTTGTACCTATAGAGATAATCTAATGTCTTAAGAATGAATTTTAATGTGATTTTCTTGCACATCTACAAATAGTTTCACAAAAAAGCATTTATATAAACCCAAGTTCAAGGCTATTTTATTAATAAGCTTCAGAATTTGATTTGGCTATTTTTAGAGCTCCTGCACATCTTATCAATCAATTAATAAGAATTTATTGTAAACTTCTCAATGCCTAAGCTATATGAGGTATTTTGGGATAATACAGAAAAAGTAATTCATTTATTAATATCAAGATAAATATCCAGTTGTTTACTGTGTTTATTTTAACCAAAATGCATTTACAGTAGAATACATAGATATATAGAATTCCTTAGTTTCTTTACATCGTTCTTAATGTTCAATAATAAAAATGTGTACATGTTTATATATTTTAAACATATGTGTTGCTAACCATAGATGTCACCAGACTCCAGGAAAACTTCCTAAAAAATTAGGCAAGAGACTTGACCATTTCTACTTTGCGATAGTCAGTGGGTATTTTTACCCTTGTTTTACCAGTATAGAAAATAGAAGATTCAGAAAGCGTAAGTAATTTACTATCGGTCACAAGGCTAATAACTGGGAGAATTAAGATGTGAATAAAATCAGTCATTTATAGACATCCGTGCTTGTTTTTCTGCCATGATAACCCCAGTTAAGAGTCAAAGCCCTGTCCATAATTGTAAATACATGTAGCATTAACCTCAATAAAAAGAATGTTTGTCAAACAAACATAAATGATAGTCAAACAAATGCAAATGATGAATAACTCAAATTACTTTATATATACCCACATAAATGCAAAACATTCACATATAAACTTTTAAATTCACAAATATTTTGGGGTATGATACCTGGTAGCATCACAACCAGGGTACTTGTAGTTACATAATGTTTTATTGACAATAGGCATTCATAAATGCAAATGTATCTCCATTAGGCAAATGAATTCTGACACAATAAACCTAATATTAATGAACTTAACCTTTCTTATCAGTAGAACTAAATTTTATTTTTATCAATGCCCACTAGGGGGTGCTGGCACATTGACACTAGAAAGTGGAGGACATTGGCTGTCCTATCAGGTCAAGTAAAACACTGTCAGTGAACTCACTTTGCAAGCATTTATTTTTGTAACTGGTTTTTAGAAAATAGAAGTCATTCACACATGTTGGCACAAAATGACGTAAAAATATTTTAGAATTGTAAACCAACTGAATTCTTCTGCATTTTAATGTTTTTTATAAAAGTACTTGGACCCCTGTAAAACAGATTTGAATAAAACGATTTAGATATCAAATAATTTTTATCGAGTTATTTTTAGGTGGACATGGCTTATAACTACTCAGCTATTATTAATTTTCATATTAAATGCCACAAAACAATCAAACATATCTGCTAAATTATCTATATAAAGTTTATACATAAATCACTATTGTAGATATCTTGAGTTTTACTATTTGGAACCTGAGTTTTACTATTTGTCAGTAATCAAGGGAGTAAAAATATAGAAATTTTTGTAATCAGATAACAAGTAAAAATATGAAACAGTATTTAATGTCATTGATAACTATTTGATAAATAATAAAATCATTTTTATCTAAAGAAAGTGCTCAATTCAGTAAAATACAGTGTCCAACAAGTTGTTCGGTATTTTAATATGAAGCAATCTCAAAATGAGCTGAATTTTATTGGGAGAGGGAGCACATTCTGATGGTATAAGTTAGACACAAATTTAAGAGCTTCAATAGAAATGATCTCTTTCCTATCTTCATCAAAGATGCTTTTATTCATGAAATTCAAATCATTTAACAATAAGGAAAATCTCTATTCTTCGGTTTGTGGATGAAAGCTATTTTGCTTCCCTTAATCATTTACAAGTACTGGGCTGCCAAGTACACTCCAAAACTGTGTCCTTGATTCTAAAGACGAGTTTCCCCAAAACAGGAGAAACGTTCTTTGTTACAAGGTCCTCGAGTAGTTGTGCTCTCCTTCTAAATAATTATCCTTCATCGAAAATATGTAGAAAATGACAGAATCTTTGTCAATTTGGATCATCATTAAGGGGGGGAAATGGGAAGGAGTTTATAGGAGCATATTGTTTTATTCCATTATGTCAGCCTCAAATGAGTCTGATCTGTCTCCAAATGTTTATGTATTTCAATTACATTGAATTTTCCACTCTGGATTTATCATCCATCAACTTATGTGAACTTATCTGAAGCCTATCTGCATGTCCAGCTCATTCTGCCATTTTAGATCCAAAAGTTGATTAAGTTTTGTTAAAATTAGTCTCAATACCTTTATTTATTCACAATTGTCCCCTTCAAGTTTAAACAGATCCTCATCATACTAATAATCAAGCATTTAATGAGGACATTTGCATTTGCTCAATTCAGATCCTTCAAAATCTCAGAGACTTTAATCATATCTTTTATCCTTCATTTTTCAGATGAATTATATAAAATATTCAACCTTTTATCATATGCAAATTCCTCGAGTCTATTGATGTGGTAATCAATCAACAAACATTTATCAGGTGTCTGATTTGCCAGTAATACTATGCCAGGAGCTCGGAAGCACAGAAGGAATAAATGGTTCTGCCTCTTAACCTTCTCACGCCCCATCACTTTCCAACTCCAGGGTTTTAGATGTAAGCTCCTTGCAACCACCGAGCCACCCTTAATCCTGGCAGGAGATTATTGAATCTTATCCTCACCAGTAGGTAAGCTTTAGAATCAAACTTGTTGTTTTACATGCAGGATGCAGCATGCTAGGGATGAGTTCCAACTCTACCCTTGCTTAGTTGATCCGTCAACAGCATTTGACAGTGGCCACTTTCTATTTCATAATATCCATACTTTTTTCCTCATGACTTCTAAAACTCCACTGTCTTTTGTCTTACCTCATGAGCTACTTCTTATCAGTCTTCCTTATTTTGTCATTTTCCTCTTTTTCACCTCTAAATATCAGGAATCCCCAAGGATTGGGACTAGATACTTTATCTTTACCATATAGCAATCCATGAATCGACCCAAACAAGGGGTGGGGAATCTGAGGCCTCGAGGCCACATGTGGCCCTCCAGATCCCCAAGCGAGGACCCAATGACCAAATCCAAACTCCACACAACACGTTCCTTTATTAAAAGGATTAGTTCTGCAAAATTTGGATTCAGTCAAAAGGCTGCACTCAAGGATCCAGACGGCCACATGTGGCCCCGAGGCTGCAGGATCCCCACCCCTCATCCTGATGTAGCACCATTAATTTTGGAGCACTGTATCCATTGCACTTTGTTTGTTACTACTTATTGGTCATCCTTTTCGAGAAAGGTGTCTCTACAGCTGAGGTTGTTCTCCAACCGAGTTGGGCTGTCACTTATTCTTCTCTCCTCTAACTCTTAGCTTGGCGTTAGGGTCTCTGAGTAATTTGCAGCCAAGTCTACATGTTTTTAAAAATATGTTTTCAGGTATCATTGAGTTATAATAAACTGCAAATATTGAAACTGCACAATTTAGTCAATTTTAACACATGTATACAACCATGAAGCCATCATGGCTATCAAGATAATAAGCATTTTCATCACCCAAAAAGTTTCCTCTTGAAACTATGCTTCCAGAGATTATAATCCAATAAGAAGGAAAAAGTATACATCATAATATGAGAGATAGCACTGCATGTCAATCAGTAATGAGAGATAAATAATGATGTAGATGATAGGTGATATAGAAATTCAAATGAGGGAGAAATTTTTAAGGGCAGGATAATTGGAAATGGCTTCATCATTACCTACTCTATGTATTTTCTTACAGTATTTTTTCTATCTGAATTTTATCTGATTATTGTCATTAATTGTTATTTTGTGGTATCTCCAGATATTGATATACAATACTCAAGGTGTACTAGGTTTGGACTTCTTTTAGCTTTGTATAGAAATACAATCTCTTCTCCTTGGGCTGCTTAATCTTTTCTCATGACAAATAATTGTGACCTTTACATTCTGGATGTATCACACATTAAATAATTTTAGAGTTAGAAGATATCTCAGATGCTTCTTTTGCAAGCTCTAAGATGTCTTAGAAGTCCATCTTCTCTTTTCCATTATTTCCACAAACATACTGTAAAACTGTAAGCTTTTATGTCTTCTTACATTAGTGGCTTAAACAGCTTTAGGCATAAGGATCTTTTTTCTTTTTATTTTTTTATACTACCATCTTACCCAGGACTTCTTATGTTGCCAGTGACAAAAATAATCTTTTGACTCACATGACTGAAGGTGCCAACGGTCAGCTGACTTTTGCTGATCTTAGATTATAAACGCAGATGATGTCATTGGACTCTTTCCCTCTTTCTCTCTCTCTCTCCAAGTCTCAACTCTGCTTTCCTTGCTTTTAGGGTCATCAGATAAAATAATGTTCAGTCAAATTTACATTTCAGACAAATAATTTTTAGTATATGTGTGTCCCAAACATTGCATGGGACATGGTTTGCTTATTTTTTTCTTATTTGTTGCTGTTTTCCCTAAATCTGGCAAACCTACACCAACGTCACATTGCCCTCAGGAAAATTCTCTTCATCAGTCCACCCTCACCAAAGTCTCTAAGTTTTTATCTCCCAAATTAGCTACTAAAGAGAAAAATGAGCTGCGTTTTCCTTAGAGTCTCAGATTGCGTCTTATTGGATCAAACTGAGTAATAGCCCTCAAACAATTTCTATAGTCTACGAGGTAGAATACACTCATTTGGTTATACTGGGATCATGGTCCACCTACCAGATACAAGGAGAGGGCATGAGCATTTCAGCTTCTCCAAATCATTTTCATTGAGAGTCATTGATAGTCTATTGCCAAAAATAAAACTGGGATCCAGAGGGGAAATGCATATTAGACAAGAGAAAAAAAAAATATATGACTAGTGGAGACCTTTCTTAATGTGTCTTTACTTTTGATATCCTTGATTTATAATGGTAAAACATCTGCTACAAATTCTGTTATATTTTAAAGGGATGTGTATTTTATCAGCCATGGTTAATTCACTCTTTATATTATGTAGGACATGAATAAACATCAACATGTCAGTGTGTGGGCAAATGGATTAACAGACATCTTATAGTAATTGCATGGCAAAGGGAGCAGCTGAGAGTGTCTGCCAAGAAAATAACATTTTAGGGAATAGATAGACCTGGATTCTGGTCTTATCTCTCTCTTTCTCTCACGCCTCTGAGAAAAGTAATTCAACTCTCTAAGAATCTTGGACTGCAATTTGGGATTTTATCATCTGCTTCATTGGATTATTCAAATGATTAAATAAAATAATGTTTGCAATGACCATACCACAGCACCTGACATATTGTAATCTTTCAGAAATATTAACTGCATTATTACCAGCAATAGTCTTAAAATAATCTTCCAAGTAATACTCTCGACTTTTGTAGTTTCTTGCTTCAAAACACTTTTTATATGTTCATTAGATTTTTATGTGTTGTGTTTAGGGCCATCTCTTCCAGTAGGTTTTTAATTCTTTGAGGTCATTATTCATTAGTGTTTTTCTCAAAAATTTCATGTGTGCTTATTTTTATGTCTGCTGGGTTCATCTTGTGGTTTATACATGTGATTTTTTTGAACCACAATACAAGACTTTTTTATTTTATCCCTTTTGAATTCCAAAAGCATATTTCTTTTCATATCTTGAGCTGCTTTTATCTGATACCTCACTATAGATGCACATTGGAACAATATTTTCATTGAATTTTCTGTGATTACACTTAAATTCCATTTCTTGATGACATTTTGTCTATTATGACATTATCATAATTTTGATTATTTTTACTTTCCTTCACCAAAACATAACTGCCACTTATCTCCTGTAGCTAAGATTCCACTACGTCCTCCAATTTCTTTCTCAAAATTTAGTATTTTTCCACCCAGGAGAATACAGTTTGACTTGCATGCTTAGAAATTTTAATGCACATCTCCCTTTTATGGATAAATTACAAAATATTATATAGGAACAATTGGAGAATTAATTCTTAGGGAACTAATTGTATACTACAAAAGACAATGTATAAATGTTTCTTCGTAACACTTACTTTAATGGAGGCATTTACTTCAATGTCAACACCACAGAGTCAAATTGACAATAGACAAATAGATCAATCAATCTTTTGATAAGATAGATTATACATGTAAGTCATCTAATGTGCATGACAATATGTATAATAAAAATTCTTAACCAAATGATAGAAATCTTCAATGGAGACCTGAGTGTTATATTGGGTAGGCATTCAAGTTAATGTTGCCAAATTTCGCTTTCTGAGACTCATAGCAAATATCCTTCGTACTGGCAAGAAGTATACCTCACTCAGAACTTCAAGGCTTTAGAAATTGAAAAATAGTTTCTCCTTATAAAAACTGCTGAGGAACCTCTGGGAAAAAAGTCTAAAGTGCAATGCTATGGAAAATGCAAGTGATACGGAATCTGAAATCCTGTATTTGAAACTTCATTCCAAAACTTACCGCTTAACCTTGGACACATTTGCTTGCTCAGATGGAAAGTTAACAATAAGGTGGATTCAAATTCAATTTCATCACTTACTTGCTATACAACCTGGAGAAGTTATTTTTCTTCTCTGAACTTTGTTTCCTGTGTCCATAAAAATACTACTACAAAAACTTAAATTCAGGACTGCTATGGAAATGAAATAAAATTTCATAAAGCTTCATCTCTCACATAATATCTTGTATTTATTTGTTTCCTTATTTCTTCAGTTTCTTATTCATTGGGATTTCAGTGACAGCAGCTTATCATTAAATCCTTAGAGATTTATTGATGAGATAATACATATTAAAAGAGTTTGCCAAATCCAAGTGTTAGTTTCCCTGTTACAATACCAGCAATCACTTCTCCCAGGACTACATCTACTCCTGCAATAGAAATAAGAAGAGTTGAAAAAATTGCTTTACTAGTAATAGGAAAATCTGAGTTCTAAGTATATTTAGTTATTAACTTATCTAATATTGGGGTATAGCATTATGTGGAGAATTCTATTCATCTCCGGCACCCAGTTTCTTCATTATTATATTTTATATCTATAGCTATATTTATATCATTAAATGAGATCAAAACCCTATTAATTCTAACATACTTTGAGTAAGGCATTGGATGGCCAATAGTATTAGTGACATGTGCCAACCGTCAATGGGCAGTGCTCATTGAGAGACCTTCCTAAACATCGCAAATTCTCAAGGAGGAAGGAGCATGCAGTCTCTGCTGAATCAGTACCAGCTGTCTTCCTCTGGTGCTAATTAACTTTCAAACCAGAACTACTAAGACCAAGCAAACGGTTGCTGGAGAGTTTTGCCAGGTGAATTGAGGTTTTTTTTCTGTACTCCAGTTTAGCATTCATTCTTCCTGAATTTTTTTATTTAATAAAGATTTCAACTTTTATTGTATACAGGGGGAAAAAAGTTATCAGTGACTACACATTTTGCTGGTATAGTAAACTTTTGTAATTTGCTCAGTGATAATTTCCTATTGTTTCTGTGTATAGTTAAAAAGTTCTTGGATAGGATTATAGGCAATGCAATGTAATCGTAATGGAACTAGAATACACTGCCTTTGCAGTCACCAGTAATGTAAGTTAATGCCATCTTATGAGATGATCTAGCAGAATCTTTGTCAGCACTTACACTAAAAACACCAATTTTTAGTCATTTATAGCATGAGCAAACATGACTTCAGAGGGAGTAATACCATATGTTGTTAATGAGAGTGACATTGCCCAAGGTTAGGCCAGATACACAAAAATCCTTTTATCTTCAGTATTTCTTTGCTTCTCTCTGTTTACCATGAACTTGTCTAGTTGAGTTGATGAAAAGTATGCAGAGATCAATTTGGATTAAATCCAAACCTTGGTAGAAAACCTGTGAATCAACAGAGGGAAGTACTGAGTTGTTAACTCTTGTTCTCTTTGTCTGTGGTGTGATAACATCATGTATATACATAAAAATTTATCACTGTAATTCCAAAACCTGTAAAAGTCTTATCTATCCTGAGAGAAACTCATACAGTTAGAATCTCTTTTTCATGTTTGGCAATAAGTAACTCCTAAGAAGACAGTCAGCAACTCAGAATCTGGGACAAATTCAAAGCAACTAAATTCTGAATGTAGAAACAAACATTTATCTTAGTGTATAACAAAGTGAGGGAGTGGAATGATATACCAGCAATCAGGCAGAATCAATACATTAACTAGGGAAGAAACCATAGAATAATCATCTCAGATACCATGTCAACTCGAACTATCATTTCATAATTTCAGAAGAGTGGGTTACCACAAAAAGTAGCTAACTCAACTTATTAAAATAAAAACATATACTGTTAGTAAACATTGTCATTATTTTTCATGGCATTCCATGTAAGTACCTCAGAATAACTTCAACATTTATTATTTTTATTATTTTTCACATTTTTCTTTCAAATTTTCGAAACTTACTATGATGATCTCTATAATTACAATAAACAAGTATTTAAATGACTTCTAAAAATATCCTCAGCCAAAAAAATCTATAGGAGTAAGCTATATCTGAAGTGCTGAAGGTGTCATATAGGTTTTTGTCACTAAGACCTTCATTCCTTCTCTCCGTCTTTTAGATTTTTATTTCCATCATTCATGGTCCTGCCCTTAACAATCATTTGTCCCTCAAGCATTCTGTCATCTTTTTAATGTGACTATTCCTCAGGCATGTCAGTAGCATCTAGTGATAACAACTAACATCAAGGTTAAAAGTTTTACTGATTCCTGTCCTAATAAACAAAACGTGACTTCTTTTTAGAAAGTCCATTCATTATTTTGAGAATCCTAACTTACAATTTAGCAAATGACTGCTTCATAATAATAACTTAGAGTTATCTGGTGCCTTAAAATTTACAAAGTGTTCTTATACACATAATGTCATCTGATCTTTGCCACAACCCATTGGAAAAGGTTGCAATAAAAGTGACTCGCTGAAGTCATACAATTAGGACATTTGACAAGTTTTCAGTAAAAACTTACATTTAAAAATTGTTATTTTAAATTCAGTAGTTTATTGACCAAAGGCCTAAACTCATTATTTTGCCATCACTATCCTTTATATGCTATGAAAATTTTCTTTAACCATAAAACATTATTCATTTAGTACTAGCAAATGTTTCCATGAGTGGGAGGAGGGATGAAGACTAATCCTAAACTAAAAAAAAATTTACCCCAGATGAAAATGTAAAATATTTATTCATTTAATAGAAGATCGGTAAGGCTATCTTGTCATAATACATCTCCTTTCAAGAATGACTCAATCTTAAATTGACTATGGCTTTAAGGTTGAGTTTCACTGAGAATTCTATACATGAGAAATATTATTTTTCCCAAATACATCATTTTGTTTTCTTATGTTGTTAATATTGGCAATTTCACCATTAACCCATCATGTTTTCTTTTGACATTGATAAGATATAGCTTGTGCTTAAATATATAACCATTTCAACCCTTTTGATTGTGGAGTCAATAAAAATCCCAAAACAAGTCAAATAACTTTTTTTTACAGACATATCTTTACATTGTTAAAAATTAAATTATATAAATTTTTTTCAGTTCCCATAATTCCCCATCAATTCTTCCCTTTGGTGAATATTGTCATTTCTTCTTTATATTCTATAGAATATGCCTCTGTATGAAGATATGATAATACTTTCCTAACATGGGAAAATCTTTGTTTTGTACTCTCCTTTGTCACTTGTTAATCAAGAGACCATTTCATTTTAGTACAGAGAGACCTTCTTATTCTTTATAGCTGCTTAATTTTCTATTTTATAGATATATCAACTTCTATTTAATTAATACCCTATTAATGTATATTTTTTCAGCTATCTTTTGCTCTTACAGACAAGGTTATGATGAATACCCTGTAAAAACATTAGCCATCTAAGTGAGTAACTCTGTCCAAAAAATTCTTGGAAGTAGAGTTTGCTGGGTAATTGAGTATATGCATTTGTAAATGTGATATTGATAAGTTGTACACATGGGAGCTATAGAAATTAATGTTCCCCATAGCAATATAAAAGAATGCTTATTTCCCCATAATTTCACTAAGAAAATGCATTATTAATTTTTTTTGGATTTTTGCCAATCTGATATGTGGAAAATATTCTCAATGTTGTTTTAATTTGAATTTTTCTTTTCCTAGAAAGAGTCTGATAACATTTGAATAGAGTTAAACTGTTTGCATTCGCTTTTTCATGAACTCTCTTAAAACATTTTTCCCATTTTTCTATTGAGTACAGAATCTTTTTTTCAATCAAATTTCTAAAAACTATATGTTAGGGAGCTTTTAAAATGGATTTAAATGTTATTGTCTTTTTTGTTGTTTTTGATTATGTGCATATTGGTTTTATTTCTTATGGGGGAAGATTTTAAGTTTTATGGCTCTGAATTTTGAGATATGGAAAGATTTTCCATACACGAAGGTTTAAATTAATTGGCATACACTTTTTCTGATATTTGTGTGATTCATTTACGCATTTAAATATTTGATCTATTTGGAAATGTATCCTATACATTGTGAGGTATGAATTTAATTTACTTTTTTTCCCCCGCCGGGTTAGTTACAGCATTAAATATTGAGTCCTTCCTTTCACTAATGATTTCAGATTTTCCCTTTGTTTATACTCTATTACTCAATATTTGCTTTTAGATTCTCATACTTTAAATTTGTGTTTTTATTATGGTACAAAAGCCAACTTTTAATAATGGAGATTTTCTCATAATTTGTGTGTTTATTTTTGTTGGCTTTTTGTTTTTGTATTGTATTTTGTCCATTTGGTTCAGATTTTTTTTAATTTCAAAATACAAATGTTTCTGTCACATGGATACCTTTTATAATGCTTAAATTGGGGCTTTCAGTGTGCCCATCACCTGAATAGTGTTCATTTTACCCAATAGGTAGATTTTTACCCCTCACCTTTCCCGCCTCCCCTTCTTGATTTCCAATGACCTTTTATCACTTTGTGTCCCTGTGTGCCCATCATTTAGCTTCCAATTATTAGAGAGTACATGTGGTATTTGTTTTTCCATTCCTGAGATACTTCACTTAGGATAATGATCTCCAGTTCCATCCAAGTTGTTGCAAAAGACATTATTCCGTTCATTTTTATGGCTGAGTATATAAATATACCACATTTTCTTACTCCACTCATGAATTGATGGGCACTTAGGTTGATTCCACATCTTTGCGATTATGAATTGTGCTGCAATAAACATTTGAGTACAGGGGTCTTTTTTGATAAAATGACTCATTTTCTTTGTGTAGATACCCAGCAATGGAATTGCTGGGTCAAATGATAAGTCTACATTTATTTCTTCAAGGGATCTCCATCCTATTTTCCATAGATATGTTGTATTAATTTGCTGTCCTGCCAGCAGTGTATAAGAATTCTTTTCTCTCTGTATAGATGCCAGCATCTATTGTTTTTTGACTTTTTAGTAATGACCATTCTGAGAGAGGTAAGGTTATATCTCATTGTGATTTTAATTTGCACTTCCCTGATGATTAGTGTTGCTGAACATTTTTTAATATACTTCTTGGCCATTTGTCTACCTTCTTTTGAAAAACTTCTGTTCATGTATTTTGCCCACGTTTTAATGGTTTTTATTTGTTTGTTTCTTGCCTATTTCATTGAGTTCTTTGTAGATTCTGGACATTAGCTCTTTATCAGATGTATCATTTGTGAATATTTTCTCCCATTCTGTAGATTATCTATGTGCTATGTTGATTATTTCCTTTGCTTTGCAGAAGGTTTTTAATTTAATTAAGCCCAATTTATTTATTTTTGTTGTTGCCATAATTGCCTTTGAAATCTTAGTCATAAATTCTTTGCCTAGGCTAATGTCTAGAAGAGTTTTTCCTATATTTTCTTCTAGAATGTTTATGATTTCATGCCTTACATTTAAATCTTTTATCAATCTTGAGTTAATTTTGTATATGTCAAGAGATAAGGGTCCTGTTTCATTCTTCTGCATGTGGCTATCCAGTTAATCCAGCACCCTGTCATGATAAAAACTCTCAACTAACTGGACATTGAAGGAATATACCTCAAAATTATAAAAGCCATATATGACAACCCACAGCCAACAACATGCTGAATGGGGAAAAGTTGAAAGCATTTCCCCTAAGAAATGGAACAAGACAAAGGTGCCCACTGTTCACCACTTCGGTTCAGCATAGTACTAGAAGTTCTAGCCAGAACAATCAGGCAAGAGACAGAAATAAAGTACATCCAAATCAGAAAATAGGAGGTTGAACTATTCTTCTTTGCTGATTATATGATCTTGTATCTAGACAATCCCAAAGACTCCACCAAAAGACTCCTAGGATTGATAAATAAATTTAGTGAAGTCTCAGGTTACAAAATCGATGTACACAAATCAGTAGTATTTCTATATACTAATAACAGGCAAGCTAAGAGTCAAATCAAAGACTCAATACCATTCACAATAGCTACAAAGAAAATAAAATACTTAAGAATGTACTTAAACAAGGAGGTGAATGATCTGTACAAGGAGAACTATGAAACACTGATGAAAGAAATCTCAAATGACACAAACAAATGGAAAAACATCTTCTGCTTATGGATTGGTAGAGTCAACATTGTTAAAATATCCATACTACCCCAAGTGATTTACAGATTAAACACAATTCCCATCAAATACCAATGTCATATTTCACAAATCTAAAAATGATTCTATGCTTCATTTGGAACCAAAAAAGAACCCTAACAGCCAAAGCAATCTTAAGCAAAAAGAACAAATCTGGAGGCATCACATTACCTGACTTCAAATTGTACTGCTAGGCTATAGTAACCCAAACAGCATGGTACTGATATAAAAGTAGAGACATGCCAATGTAACAGAACAGAAAAAAAAGAAATAAAACCATCTACCTACAACCAGCTGATCTTTGATAAAGCAGACATTATACACTGGGGAAAGGAACCGCTATTGTCATATATTTTAACATCTTTTTAATTGTTTATTCATATTTAATTAACAAAAATCATATATAATTTATGGCATAATGTTTTGATATATGTATACACTGTGTAATGGCTAAACAAAACTAATTACCATATGCAATATCTCACATAGTCACTGTCTTTTGTGGTGAGAACACTTAAAATATTCTCTCTTAGCAATTTTCAAGTATACATCATTATTGACTACAGAAATTCTGTATCCCTTAATCGACATCTCCCAAATTTTCTCTTTTCCCCACAACCCCCTGGTAACCACCATTCTACTCTGTTTCTATGAGTTTGCCTTTTTTAGATCCTACACATAAGTGAGATCATATAGTATTTGTCTTTCTTTGCTTGGCTTATTTTGCTTAACATTATGCTCTCCAAGTCACAAATGACAAAATTCCCTCCTTTTTAAGGCTGAATAATATTCCATTTTATATATATACCACATGTTCTTTATACATTCATCTATCAATGGACACTTAACTTGATTCCATATTTTGGCTATTGTGAATAATGCTACAATCAATATGGAAGTGTAGCTATCTTTTCCATGTACTACTTTTATTTCCTTTAGAAATATACCTCAAAGTAAGGATTCCTGGATCATATGGCATATCTATTCCTACTTTTTCAAGAAAACATCGTGCTGTTTTCTATAATGGTTCTATTAATTTACACTTCCACCAAGTTTCCTTCAGTTTGATATTCTATGTTTTAGTATCTTACAGGACATATGCCATGATCATATTTTTCTGATTTTCTTGGCTACTCATTTATTTGGTGACCTCTTTTTTAATTATTTTGGAAGGTTTATCAATTTACTTATTATTGGGAAGAGTAGAGGAAGTTCCCATATACCCCATACCCAGTTTTCACCATTATTTACAGCTTACACTATTATAAAACATTGGCTACAGTTAATGAACCAATATTGATGCATTATTATTGCTAAAGTCTATACTTTACTCAGAATTCCTCAATTTTTCCTAATATCCTTTCTTCATTTCTAGGATTCTATCTAAGATACCACATTACATATACTAGTCATGTCTCCTGAAGTTCCTCTTGATTGTGCCTGCTTCTTACACTTACCTTGTTTTTGATGACCTTGATAGTTTTGAGGGACACTAATCAAGGATTTTGTAGAAAGTCTCTCAACTGGGATTAGCCTTATGTTTTTCTCATGAGTACACTGCATTTTGGGGAGGAAAACCACTGAAGTAAAAGGCAATTCTCATCACATCATATGAAGAGTACATATTATCAATATAATTAATCACTGTTAGTCTTAATCTTGGTCAATTATTTTGAACTAGGTTTTTTTTAAGCTTTATTTCCTATAGAGCTAATCCTTTTATTCACTCTTTTACACTGTAATTTTTAGAAGAAAGACACTGCATACAGCCCAAGTTTAAGAGTAAGGCTCCCTGTGGGAAACAAATTTATTAACTAAAATATAACACATATACAATTCATTCTGTCTTTAGATTTACAGATTATACTCATTTCCAAAGCTACTTAGTTCAGAACCTTATTTCCCCACCCCTTTCAGTGAAGCAGTCTCAGGCATTTATAAGGTACTATTTGCACTCCTTAACATTTACTTTTTGGACTATAAAATCATATGGATTTTGACAAATTATTAATGGTCTGTGCTATGGTTTAAATGTATATATTCATTCAAAATTTATATGTTGGAGCTTATACCCCAAATTGATGGTAGTAAGAGGTGAAACCATTGGAGATGCTTAGGCCATGAAGGCTCTACTTACATAAGTGGGGTCAGTGGCCTCCTGAAAGGTCTTGGAAAACTGTGCATTTATCCCTTTTTGCCTTTTGCCTTTCTGTCTTCCTCCATGTGAGAATAGAACACAGTGTTTCCACCTTCTTGGTACATGAAAACACAGGAACAAGGCACCATCTGGGAAGCAGAAAGCAATTCCTTAACAGACACCAAATCTGCTGGTTCCTTGATCTTGGACTTCCCAGCCTCCAATACTGTAATAAATAAATTTCTATTGTTTATAAATTATCCAATATAAAGTATTTTGTTGTAACAGCATGAACAGATTGAGAGAGCTTGTATTCACCATTATAGTATCATGCAGAATAGTCTTCTAAAATACCACCTGTGCTTTACCTATTTAACCCTTCCACCAACAAGTGGTGCAAGGGTTGAATGGGTTAAAACTCCTGGCAAAACTCTACATTATTGCCTTTTACAGAAGATCATATAACTGGAATTATACAGTGCTATGGCTTGAATGTGTCCTCTCCCAAATTCAGGTGATAGTATTAAGAGATGGAGGTTTTAAGAGGTGATTAGGCCATGAGGGCTCTTCCTTCAGAAATAGGATTAAAGCCCCTATAAAAAGAATGCAGCCCTCATCCAACAACTAAAGCTGCCATCATGATCATGGACTTCCCAGAACTGTGAGAAAATAAATTTTGGCCATTATAAATTATAAAATCTCAGATATTTCATTAGATCTGCACAAACAGACTAAGAAATGGAGTACATAGATTTTTCATACTGGTTTCTTTGACTTATAAAAATGCGTTTAAGACCCATCTATTTTCCCATTTTGCTTGATAGCTCATTTACTTTCATTGCTCACTAATATTCTATTATATAGCTATACCACTATTAGTTTATCCATTCACTTATTGAAGGACATCTTGATTGCTTCCATGTTTTGTCAATAATGAATAAAACTGTCATAAAAATTTATGTGTATATTTTTGTGTGGAAATATTTTTTCAAATCAGTTGTGTAAATACCAAGAAGCACAATTGCTGAAACATATGGTAAGATTATGTTTGGATTTATAAGAAACTGCTAAACTCTCTTCCAAAGTGGCTATGCCATTTTTAATTACCACCGGGAATGAATGAGAGTTCCTGTTTCTTCACCTCTTTGACAACAGTTGTTATTGTGTTTTAAAAATGTTTTGTATTTTAGTTATTCTAATAAGTATGTAGTTGTATCTCACTCTTTTAATTCGCAATTTCTTAATGGCAAGTGATGTTAAGAATCATTTTATGTGTTTGTATGTTAGTGAATCTACTAATGAAAAATGATGGCAGTGTCTGTTCAGATCTTCAGCCCATTTTTTTAATTGGGTCATCTGTTTTCTTATTTTTGATGTTTTAGTGTTCTTTATATATTTTAGATATAATTTCTTTATGAGCTATATAATCATTTTCTTAACAATGCAGATGTTTTCACTTTTAATTGAGTCCAATTTATCATTTTTTCTTTTCATGGATAGCTCTATTGATGTACCTAAAAACTCATCACCAAACAAAGGTCATATACAATTTCTTCTACATTTTCATCTAGAAGTTCTTTAGTTTGTATTTTAAATTTAAGTTTCTGATCCATTTTGAGGTCATTTTTGTGAAAGGTATAAGGAATGAGTCTGGATTCATTTTTTTTTTCATATAGAAATCCAATTGTTCCATTACTATTTGGCTATACTTTCCTATTGAATTGACAATACCATTAAGTCCCAATTATTGTGGCTTCATAGTAAGCCTCGAAATCTGGTAATATGAGTCCTTCAACTTTGTACTTCTTCATTATTAGGTTAGCTATCTTGATATTTTACTTCCAAATAAACTTTGGAATAATTTGTTGATATCCACAAAATAGCTTTCTGGGATTTTGATTGTGATTGTATGGAATAGATACATAAAGTTGTGTTGAGAAGAATTAGCATCTTAATAATGAATATTTCAATCCAAGAACATAAAATGTATCTCCATTTATTTAGATGTCTTTGAATTTTTCATCAGTGTATAAGTTTCCATATTTAGAGTTTGTGTGTGTGTGTGTGTGTGTGTGTGTGTGTGTGTGTGTTAGACTTAGGAGCTACTGTAAATGGTATTTTTTAAATCCCATTTGCTCATTGTTGGCACACAGTCTTGCTCTACTTACTTAGTCCAGGATTGTTTTAATTGAATTTTTGGAATTATGTACATAGATAATCATGTCATCTGAGAAAAAAAAAGTATTATTTCTTCCTTTTCAGTCTATAGATATTTTATTTCTCTTTGTTGTCCTTTTGTGTTAGCTAGAACTTCCAGTACAGTATTGAATAGGAACAATGAAAGAGTACATCCTATGTTTTATGCCAATCTTAGACAAAGAGTGCCAGTGTCTCACCGTTAAATATAATATTAGCTTTAGGTGTTTTAGACATGTTCTTTATCAAGTTCAAGATGTTCCCCTCTGTTTTTAATTTGCTGAGAGTTTTTATTATGAAAGGGTTTAGATGTTGTCAAATGCTTTTGGTCAATTATTAATATGAACATATGAATTTTCCTGATTTATTATATTAACTGATTTTCAGTGTTGAACCAGCCTTGCATACCTAGAAAAAAATCCCATTTGGGTGTAGCATATCATTCTTATTATATTGTTGGAATCAATTTGCTAATATTTGGCTGAGGTATTTCATATTGCTATTCATAAGGAATAATATTCTGTAATTTTTTTATTTTGTTATATTTTTAGCTTGGCATGTTGTATCAGGTAATAGGAATTTAGGTAAATAAGCCTCTAGTGTGGGAATTTATGTTAATCTGGCTAAGAGTTAGGCTTTGCTTCACATTTGCTGTAGTTATAGATACCAGCGCTTTCAACATTTTGTCTTGCCTGTTAATTTCGGACTTCCCTACTTACTCCTCCTCATAGGAAGTCTGTGTTGTGCAATTATTTCAAGTGTAATCACTATTGCTATACTGGAGATTACATGGTGTAGTGGCAAGGTATGGAAGAGAAGAAGCATTCTATACTCTTACGATTAAATCTGCCTTTTAGCAGGCCTGGGTCTCTGGCCTACAACCTCCACGAGTGTTTACTCTTGTATAGTGTCCCCCCTCACTTTTGGGGAGACTGGAGGATACAGGGGGATGGAGGAGAGAAACACCTTCCCTATGGCTTTTGGACAAAGCTCTGGTGATTTATTGTTTTCTCTGGAGTATCCCTTTGTTATGAGGAAGTTTCTGAGTGTATTTCACAATTATAACTCTCCGTCTTCCCCTGCCAGTGCCATATAAAGGGACTTTTCTGAGATTGTCCTGGTGAGAACTTGGAGTTCAAGGAGGAAAAGCCCACATGAGAGGGAAGGTCCTCTAAGACTGTAGCCATGTGGAGTTTCTCACCCTCACACTCATCCCCAGTCAACCTCCAGCAGTTCATCAAAATTACTGTTAGAGTCTTCCTACAAATGTGTAGCTCCAGAGGCTTCTGTTCCAGGTAAACATATATTGGCACAACTCTCTGGATTCACCTCTTTGTCCAAATTTAAGGGTTATAAATGGATTTTCCTTCTTATATCTTCTAACTAGTTGTTCCATAGTTACATATTTTTGTTTTCTATATATTAATTTTATATTCTGCTATTTATTTGAATTATGTTACATAATCATATCACCTACAAATAGTTTTGCTTATTCCTTTTCACTTTTTATACTTTTAAAATTTTTTGCTGTCAATGTTTAGTACTATTGGCTATTGTGGCTATCCATTTCTTATTTCTAACTTTTTGGGGACTACAGCAAGTGTTTCTTCGTTAAGCATGTTCTTAGTTTTGTGTTTGAGGTAAATATATTTTTGTCATGTTAACAAATATCCACACATTTTTATTTAAGGAGGGATTATTTTTAATTGAGACTGATTATTGCATTTTTCCCTGCCATTGCATTGTTTTATTAATAGGTTTCCCAACATTAATATACACTAGTATTCTTAGAAGAATTCCCACCTAGTCATGTGTTTTTATTTGGTATTCTACAGAATTTTGCTAATATTTCATTTATAATTTTTATTAATAGTGATAAGTAAAGTTTCTTATAATTTTTATATTAAATGTTGGAATCAATGTTATAATTGTTTTATATGTGGAGTTTGAAAGTTTACCCTTCTTTTTTTCTATGTTCTGAAAAAGTTTAAATAGCATTGGAATCATCTACCTTTTAAATATTTGGTAAAATTTCCTTGTAAAAGTGTTGGCTATAGTGGTATTTTGTTGAGAGTAGTTCTTTTATGGCAGTCTCTATTTCCACTGTGAAAGTTCATTTTTTTAGACTTTTATCTTTTACGCAGTCAACTTTAGTAAAATATGTTTTCCTAGAAACTTACCTACTCTTATCTTTTCAAGTTTATTTGCTAGTGCTGTGCAGTTTAGCATTTTCATTCTTCTAATGAACTATTGGATTTTTTTCTCTTCATTAGTTATTATTTTTCACTTTTGCGATTTTACATTTTTTCTTAAATAGGTCACTCTGTTTCATTATTTTTATTCAAAGAGCAAGCATTTGTATCTATTTATAATTCTATTATTTTTTCTTTTTTCTAATGCATTAATTACTCTTTTATATAAATATTAATTAATTCTTCCTTTCTTATTCTCTTTAGGTTTTTTTGTTGTTTTTATTCTAACTTTTTGATGTGGAAAATTTCATTAATTTTTTCTTTATTTTTTTAATTAATATAATTGTTAAAGACTATAAATTTGCCTTGAAGCACTAATTCTCCTTGATCTCATTGGTTCTGAACAATAGTATTTTTATCTATTTTTGGTTTTCTTAAATTCTGCTATTTATATTTGTATTTTCTCTTTTCATCAAGAGTAGTTTATAAGAAATTGGTAGTATATTAAGTCCTCTGTAAAAGGATCATGATGTTTCTGGTTTTGTTTTTAATTTGCAAAGTTTAATCTGGCATTATGATCACAGATGTTTTGCTATTTTTACTCTTTGGCATATAAAAGCTGAGAATTTGTTGCAAACTAATGTATGGTTAATGTTTATAAATGTTTCGTGGATACCTGAAATGAGGCTATATTTTCTATATTTATGCTTTTCAAAATTATCTGTCAATTCTAATTATGTTTATATTTTGTGCCCTTAATTATGTCATCTTTCATGGACTGAGAAAGAATTAAAGTTTCCTATTACTAGTGGGTTTCTCTGTATTTCAAAGTCTCCTTTTAATATTTGCTTTATGAATGTTGATGTTATGCTATCTGAGACATAGTTATGTAAAACTCTGGGATAACACTGTGAATCACACTCTTCCTTTTTGTTTGCATTTTCCTAATATATCTTTGCTTCTCTTTTTATTTTCAAACTTTCTAAATCACTATCTTACCTGTTTCTCTTTACTGTGTTCTAGATTTATAGCCTAGATTTGGGGTTTACATTGCATACCATTTTATAAATCTTGTCTTTAAATGTGTATCTCTACTCAGTTTATATTTGTGATATGACTGATATATTTCATATTATTAATAGTTCTGTCAGACTCTTTTAGCTTATAATTTTTTTTATTTTTATAGTATGAACTTCAAATCTTGCTGTGTAGCTACTTTCATTGCTGTTCATGTATGTGTGTATTCGTGTGTGTAGGCCCTCCAATGTATAGGACTGTTTGTACTTAATATATACTTTTAAATTATATTTTACACAATAAGTCATAAAAAGGTTACTTTACAAAAATTAGACATAGATATCTTTAGCTAAGCTATTATTTACCTAAAATGAGCATTGATAAATTAACATTATTCCTCCTCTTCCCTCAATTTACTCTCCTCCTCTACCCCATTTCTTCAATACCTTATTTTTCTAAGAACATTAAAATATGTCTATGAGTCTATCACTTGACTTCTCCGCTACTAGAAAAGAGGCAACATTTGACGTATTCTATCTCCTAACTTCTTTATACTTTTCCTCCTAAGTTTTTGCTGTAATTTTAAGTTGTCAAAGCATCTAAATTTATGTTATTTTGCAACCTAATCTTACTTTTATTTTTGTATCAATTTTACATTTAAATGTTTTTCAAATGTCCAATAGCAGCCTGTCATAGTTCGTTTTCTGTTGTTTATAACAGAATACTTGCAAATGCTTAATTTATAAAGAAACAAAATCTGTTTCTTCCAGTCTAGAGTTTGACAAGTCTGAGGTTGAGAGGCCACATCTGGCGAAGGCCTTCTTGCTTGCAGGGACTCTCTGTAAAGTCCCCAGGCAGCACAGGGTATTGCACGGTGAGGGGTGCTGAGCATGCTGGCTCATATCTCTCTTCCTCTTCTTATAAAGCCACCATTCCCATTCCCATGATAAGCTATTAATCTATTAATCCACAAATACATTAATCCTTCATGAGGGCAGAGCCCTCATAATCCAATCACCTGTCAAAGCTGCCACATTGGGATTAAATTTCAAACTGAGTTTTGGAGAGGACAAATATTCAAGCCATAGCATTGCACTGCTGAACCCCCAAAACTGGTGTTCTTCTTACATACAAATTCATTCATTCCAACCCCATCACCCCAAAGTCTTATCTCCTTCCAGCACCAATGCAAAAGTTTAAAGTCCAGAGTTTCATCTGTCAGTATGTCAGTATATGAAATCAAAACAAGTTATTTCCTTCCAATGGGAATGGTAGCACAGGATTAAGACAGACATTTCCATTCAAAAGGGAAGAACAGGCAAAAAGAACTGAGTAACAGCCCCAAGCAAGTCTGAAATCCAGCAGGGCAGACATTAAATCTTAAAGCTGGACAATAATATTTTTGGACTTCATGTGCTGCCCCCTAGACATACGGGTGCAGAGGTTGGGCCCCCAAGGCCTCAGGCATTCCCACCCCATGGCTTTGGTGGATGCAGCCCATGTGGCTGCTTGCACAGGTTGGAGTTTGGTGTCTGAAGCTCTCCTAGGAGGGCATTACATGCTGTTGGTGACTCCACAGTTCTGGGGGCCTGGTGGCAGCTGCACTTCCATAGCTCCACTAGACATTGTCCTGGTGGGGACTCTCAGCATGAGTTTCCACCCCACATTTCCACTCAGCATTGCTCTAGTGGGGGCTCTCTTTGATATGGCTCTTCCCTGGAGACAAATCTCTGTCTGGGGCTCCGGGCTTTCAACAACATCCTTTGAAATCTGAGTGGAGGCTTCCAAGCCTCCACAGTTCTTGCTTTCTGCAAACCTGCAGAATTAGCACCATGTGGATCCTGCCAAGCTTTATGACTTCTACCTTCTGGAACTGCAGGACAACCTGCACCTGGGGCCACTCGACCACTGCACTAGAGTGTGAGGAAGAGAGTCCTGTGGAGTCTAGACAGCTGGGCCGTGAGAAGCCCCCAGTCCTGTTCCCTGAAACCATTCTGCTGTCCTAGGTCTCTAGGCCTATGATGGGAGGGACAGATCCCTGAAATACCTTTGAGGATCTTTCTTCCAAGTCTGAAGGAATAGCACCTAGCTCCCTTCTATCCATGCTAATCTCTTTAGCAAATGGCCACTGGGCTACCCCCTTGATTTCCTCTCCTAAACATACTTTTTCAGGCTTTACATGGCCAGGCTGAGAGTTTTCTAAACTTTCTGCTCTGCTTCTCTTTTAATTATAAATTCTGTCTTCAAATGATTCCTTTGTTCCTGAATCTTAGCATTAGCAGTCGAAAGCGACCATGCAGCTCCTTCTATATTTTACTTAGAAATTTCTTCTGCCAGATACCTTAGTTCATCACTCTCAAGTCTGGCTTTCCACAAAACTCCTGAGCATGGACACAGTCCAGCCAAGTTGTTTGACAGTTTATAACAAGGATAGCCTTTACTCTAGTTTCCAGTAGCTGTTCCTCAGTTGTATGTGCAACCTCATCAGAATGTCCTTTACTGTCCATATTTCTATTAGCATTCTGGTCATGACCACTTAACCAGTCTCGAAAGAATCCCAAACGTTCCTTAGTCTTGTCTTTTAAGCCCTCGCAAAAATCTAGGCTTTTTCCAGCTTGCTCATCCAAATTCTTCCAATCTCTTCCCATTACCCAGTTCCAAAGCCACTTCCACATTTTCACATTCATTATCTGAAACAATCTCACTTTCGGTGCCAATTTCCTGTCTTAGTCCATTTTCTGTTACTCATAACAGAATACTTGGAACTGGGTAATTTATAAATAAACAAAATTTGTTTCTTGCAGTTGTGGACGCCAGGAATTCCAAGGTTGAGGAGCCGAATTTGGTGAGGGCTTTCTTGCTGGTGGGGACTCTGCAGAGGCCTGAGGCAGCATGGGAGATCACATGGCTGGGAAGCTGAACATGCTAGCTCAAGTCTCTTTTCCTCTTTTTATAAAGCCACCCATCCCACTCCCATGATAACCCATTCATACATTAAACCATTAATGGGTTAATCCATTTATAAGGACAGAGCGTTCATGATTCATTAACCTCTTAAAGGCTTCACCTCTCAATACTGCCTCACTGGGGATTAAATTTCAACATAAGTTTTGGAAGGGACAAATATTCAAACAATTGCACAGTTCTTCTGTATGTAATGTCCCTAGACATCCTGGATTGGCTGTAGTTTATCTTCAAGTAGTATTCTCAAGAAGAGATTGTGGGGAAAATATTCCTTGACTTCTAAGAAGTACAAAACTCTCTATGGGGTTGGTAGTTATAGGAAAGCTTGACTCTCTATGCAATCCGTGTCTGACAAAATTTTAACTGAATATCTAATTGATGTTAGTCCATTTTCTTATGGCATTAAATACATGATATACATGTAATGCTTCACATGTTTGCATTCTATGCTTGTCCTAGGGCCATGATATTCTCTTCTACATTACTCTAATTTTAATTTGGATCCGAATAAGTGAGCATTCAAATTGTTTGTGAATACATTTAATTTTTATTAGAATGGTTAAATAGGTTGAACTTGTAGATAAATATCTTGGGAATTTTAATTCAAGTATATGAAATACGACTTTTCAAATCAAAGACATCACAATTTCCTAACCAATGAATTAGGAAAGTAGCTAAAAAATGTAATATCCAGTTGGTATGTAAATTGAAGTCTCCTAAAACATTTTTGTGTGAAGCATGCTAGTATACCCTGGCATATCTATTCCCAAAGTTACCAAACTCACAGACATTTGTTGAAACTTAAAAATTTTCCATTCGTCTCACCTATTCATTCCTCTTTTCCCATTTAATAATAAAATTTTCTTGGCTATAGTATTAGTATGTTCCAAAACATTTATCCATTATCTACTGAAAGTATATTGGCAAAACCATTCCTGCTGACCATTCCTGCTCTCTAACAATTGCTCAGCTTTATATGAAACATAATGTTATATCTATATTTTATTATAATAAGGAGAACACTGATATAGTTTTTCTTCCTTCTCAATCTGTATTGTGATTCATAGCTTATTTTGTCAGGATTTTATACATCTAATAAGCTATAAGATACATGATTTTGATAAATAATTTTCTTTCTTTCAACAATTAGTTATTGAGTGCATGCTAGCTGCTAGGCACCATTCTAACTTTTTGGATATAGGAATTAATAAAACAAATAAAGCTACCCCCCCCATAGTGAAAACTGGTGCAGTTTCAGATATGACACAGCCATGCCCCAGCTGTTGAGAACAGCAGACACTACTGTTCCACAGCTGCATTGATCTCTGGGATTGCCCTTGGACATAGAAATCCTTGGCCTGAGGTTACCATCCCTTCCGCCAAGCCTCCACTGAGCCTCCACTGTGAGCGACCACTCTGAAAGGCCATCTCAGCTCCAGAGCTTATTTACAGAGCCAACTAAATCTCAGTTGCAACCACATTCCAGGTCAGCTTCTCCCTGTGCTCAATCCTGCTTCCCTAACTATCTTAGTGGTGTAGGTCTCAAAAACACTGCCAAATAATCTCCAAGCAACCTTTCATCTCAGAGTCTCTTTCCAAGAAGTCCATTCTAAGACTTTCCCCATGACACTGATACTCTACTTGGGAAACAAGATGATAAATGGAGAAGAAAATCACTGGTAGTGACACATATTAAAAATACTTATTAAGCATTTGTGTGGTCTTAAAGTTAAATACATGCATGTGTGCATTTGTACTCATGTGTATATGTGTTCTATGTGTGTATATGTAAACCTTGAAACATATGTAAACAAAAATTCTAAGGTTCTTTTTATCAGCAAAGTCTTAATAGCTTGTTAGCTGCTCTGAGCTAAGCAGATATTATACATGCTAGTAAAATTGGAAGACCCCAATGAGAAAAATGAGAGATCATAGGTTTCTGGTTTGGAAATGTCTAGTGGTAGCAATAAACTTTGAATAATAAAACATCCTGCCAATACGGAAGGCCCCACAGCAGTACTATAATAAAGTAGTGATAACATAATTTATGCTATCATGAAACTATGAGCTATGAAGATGTTCATCTATGGGGATCAGTATTCCCTAGATCACTTTAAATTTTCATAGTAGCTACAGCCAACACATTCATCCTGGATATCTTCTGTCTCTCAGCTCATTCTACCTGCCAAGCTGACACACAGGACAAGGTTCTCAAATAGGGACCAGACCATGAACTTAGTTAGCAGAGCCTCCTTATATTATATCTAAAGAGATAACTGATCTGAAATATGTCTACAAATAGATATGACCTAGTATCTGCTTGATTTTAGTTTTGTTGTGAACGGTTGCACCCGTCCAACAAGTTGGGGATCAGTGAGCACACAGTAAATAGTCATTATGAGGTTTTAAAAACCAGATGGTTCCTACGGAAATGCATCAAATCCTTTCTCTACTGACATTTCAAGAGGGAGGTGCATTTTCAGTAATTCCACACCCCAGTAGTATCTCAAAGGCTGGGTAAGCACCTTAATAAACTGTACAGCTCCCCCATCATTACCTTTCAATGGAATTTTTGGATAAGTTCTATATGTATAAAGTCAAATTTTGACCATCTTTTATCACTTTCTCTTAAAGAAAAAAAGCACATCTCAGGGCTCCACTAATTCAACCTGATACCTGTGGACATTGACTTGGCTAAAATTTACCATTTTTCCATTCAATGTGAGAAAAATAATAGCAAGAAAATTAGTTATTTAAGGGTATTTTCAGTTGGTGTGTTTAAATGCTTAAGGAAAAGGGTCAACGTTAAGCACACAAGGAGTCATAATTAAAGATGTGATAATTCCAAGTTACATATTTTCATTGAAGTAACTCCCAAAGATCTTTGCTTTTAATCCAACTTTTTGAGTTACTACTACTGTTATAATGTAATAAAAAGGTTTTTAATATATGTATTACAGTATTCAGATATGTTGCTAAATCACAGTGGTCCATTCCCTGAGTTAATAAAATGTGTTTGATATCTCTTCTATATGCCTTCCTTAGCAGTGTTGCAGCTATGTGTTAACAGAACTCTAAAATACCTACGCTAATAATAGATGTGCTGGTAAATTTCTACCCATCTTTTTAGATAATACTGAGAATCCACCTGGTTATAGACTTACTTGACCAAGGGGTATGAAGCTTATCATTTAATTGGCCCAATAAATCCACACGATTTACTGATCCCTCTCTAGCCCACAGAGGTCCTCATGTTGGTACACTCCCTTAAGGAAATGTGATAGCAAATAATATAAAACTGTTTATGGTATTTTAAATTGAGACTTAAAAAAATTAATGGTAGATTTTACACTTCATAAAATCTCCCTTAATTGATACTCAACTTACCACCAAAACAGCAGCTTCACATAGTTCTAATCTTTTAATATTTCTAAACAGAGAGGCCTAAACTGCTGTTGAATTTCTCCACATCTCAACCTTAGTAGAACCTCAGGGAAATAGAAAAGTTCATCTGGGGCCACATGTCAGTAGAAGCTTGAGAAATATTTCTTTGAGGAATACAATCTCCCTTCTCTTATGGTGGAACTCCTGTGGAGATTCATTAAGCGTGCAATTAGCAAAAGTGCATTAACAAAAGGCAACCTCTTCTATTTAAATAGAAAAACTCAATGAACTTCTTCTGCCAGGGGATAATTTTAAAAGGGAGACATAGATAAGTACATTCTTTAAATATTCAGAAAATTGCTTTTTAAATTACTTTTTAATGATGGAAGTTTCCTTTACACATCTGGAAAACAGCTATGCTTGTAAACCCAAACCTGTACTATTTGATGCCTACTTTGAAAAAGTGCAGTAAATATTTTCCATGTTCCTCAGTGTCATAATTGTGAACATAAAAATTGTTCTAGGCTATGGTGGAAGTCTCTTAAGCAGATCAGATTTTCCCTTTACTGGATGGCTTTATTTCTTCTATTTCTTTTTGATATACATGTATATTTTTTTCTAACAGTCGGACTCATGGTCGTTTTTCACTGCCACCCCATGAACTTGCTGCTTCCTACCTTCTACTTCCAATTTTTTGCTCTAAACATGGTGTGTCTTGCTTACATCTATCTAATCTATCAATTATGTGTGTGTATATATGTGTGTGTGTGTAGACATATTAATACATATACACATGCATGTATCTATTTTGTGTAATACCTACATATTAATGTTTTAGTTTTATGTTTACTTCAAATATTTATATTTATAAAATATAAATATAAAATTTTTTATATTTATAATTAACAAAACAAATTAATGAAGCAAATTCAATGAGACAAAAATTAACACATTTCTAATATAAAATTGTATAAACATTTCAAAACTACAATGAAAACACAAATTTCTTGCAGTACTAATGTTGAACAAGTGTAGATACTTTGATAGAAAGTCTTAGCCTCCATGGCTCCTCTACTTTGCTATATTTTTGTTCCTACTAGTTGTGACTACTCAGCAATGCCTTCTCCGAGCCCCTGGTCTAACTGGGCTCCTAGAGTGTTCATTGTCCCTGATTTGATCATTTAAAACCACTGCTTCTGTCCAGAACTTTTACTTTTTTGATTTTTTAACTTTTTAATTTTTTTAATTTTTAATTATTATGGGTACATAAGAGTTGTATATATTTATGGGGTATATGTGATGTTTCGATACAGCATACAATGTGAATTCATCAAATCATGGTAATTGGGTTGTCCATCGCCTCAAGCATTTATCATTGCTTTGTATTAGGAACATTCCATTTTCACTCTTACTTATTTTAATGTATACCCTAACTTATCATTGATTCTAGTCAATTTGTTCTGCTATCAAATATTGCTCATTCTATCTAACTATCTGACTGTATTTTTGTACCCATGAACCATCCACACTTTATTCCCCACCTCCCCGCTACTCTTCCTAGCCTCTGGTAACTGTCATTTTATTCTCTGTCTCTATGAGATCAATTGTTTTTAGTATTTATCTCCTACATGTGTGTAAGAACATGCAAGATTTGTCTTTCTGTGCTGGGCTTATTTCACTCAACATAATGTTCTCCAGTTCCATTGCCATTGTTGCAAGTGGTAAGATTTCATTTTTGTGGCTATATAATATTCCATATGTACCACAATTTCTTTACCATTCATCTGCTGATGGACATTTAGGTTGATTTTAAATCTTGGCTATTGTGAATAGTGCTGCAATAAGTTAAAGATGTCTTTTATTGAAAAGAGATGATAATGAATGCTGGCAAGGATGTGAAGGAAGGGGAACCTTAGTACAGTATTGGTAGGAATGTAAATTAGTCCATCCACTATGGAGAACAGTATGGAGGTTCCTCAAAAAACTAAAAATAGAACTATCGTATGACCGAGCAATCTCACTGCTGGGTATATATCCAAAGGATGGGAATTCAGTATATCGGAAAGGTATCTACATGCCTGGAACTTTTAATTTGCCTTCCTACCAACCTGGGATAGATTATCCTAATTTAATGTGTTTTCTATGGAGAGATCCCCCTGCTTCAGAGAGTCCTCCCACAGGATCCAAGTGACGCTCTTTTTTTTGCTTGGCAGGAAATCATATGAGACAGGAGGTCATGAGGCAGTCATTGCTAGAGCTCAGTGATAGTGTAAAGAGGGCTTGGTAAAGTGGGCTTATGTTTTTACAGACAGCAAAGAATGCAGATGGGGCAAGGGAACAAAACTCTCCCATGTAGAATGACAGATGCTACTAATCAGTATCTGAAATAAAGTTATTGTGTAAAGAAAAATATTGGCGTTGTAGAATATCAGAACGCCCCATCCTGGTGTAGCATTTATATGGAGAGTGGAAATCAGAGGATGTGAGTTAGATTCAGAGGTACCTCCCTGTGAGCAAATCAATAAACTTTATTGTTGACATCTCTTTGCTTGTTTACAATCTTTGTTACTCATTCTCTGCTTCTCGACTGCACTTCGGTGTCTGAATGTGTCATATAATTGATGGATGGATAAGCGAAATATGACTATTATATAACATGCACTGAAAATATTCATGTAAGAGTAAAGTTGTGATTCCTATTTTTCTGAGTAGGCTTATGTTTAAGTATAGGTAGGCCCATCAACTATGAAGCAGAGTTTCTGGTTTAAATTTATAAGTAGGTATGAGTTATTACCTATTGTTCACACCAATGAGGTAAGATGGATATGGTTTCGATTTGAGTGCAGGACAGGAGCCTACTGACAATATGATTTTCTTTACCAGTTTACTACCAGCTTTTTTCATCTGAGCATCCTCAGTCTTCCTCAACTGATTATACAGCCAGTGCTAAAATGGCTGAATACCTCATTTAAAAATTTGGCAAAGCCGTTCAACCTCTCTAGGAGTGAATCTCTATAGCCAAACATTGCAAGTTTTTAAAACATTGACTCAATTCCAATCCTCTGGGTATCCATAAATTCTCTATGAAACACAGCTAAATAACTTTCCATTTTCTAATTGGTCACTGGGGATTAGAAGTACCTGATACCATTGCTCTCCAAGCTTATAAAGAACAACTCTGTTGAGTCTTCATAGCATGATCTCTTTGTTTGAAGGAGGATATTTGTTTTTATTTTCTGTTATTTTTAAAATATAGCGTATATAGAGAAAAGCTTACAAATCATAATAGTACAGCTTGATAATTACTGAAAAGTAAACACATCTGTGTAACTACTATCCAGATCGAGAAATATAACACCACTAGGTTTCCAAAGACTGCCTCAGGCTCAACCCAGATGTTAGCCCCCTCAAAAATAAACATTATTCTGACTTCTATTAACCATTGGTTAGTTTTCCCCATTTTCATTTTTACATGGCAGAAGTCACACAGCATGTACACCTCCATATCTGTTTTTCATATTCTAATTTGTGTCTCTAAGATTCATGCATGTTATTCAACATGTACATAAATTTAAACTTCGTAGCATTAATATATGGGATGAGCATACAACAAATCATATTTTTATTCTATACTTGATAAGAATTTCCATTATTTCTACCTTGGGCTATCATGAATAATGCTTTTCTGCATATTTTTGTGCATATCTATTGCTGCATATAACTATGTGCTTGTGTTGAACATATACATAGTGAAATTGCCCTTTATAAAATTAACAAAGAACCACATGGGAAAACTGGTGTGTGTGTGTGTGTGTGTGTGTGTGTGTGTGTGTATGTGTGTGTGTGTGTGTGTGTACACATACATATATATACATAAAACACCAGCCATTTTTCCCCAACTTCCATTCCTATAATTGCTGGCTACTTAGGGGAGTCGTATAGCTGATGATCATAAAGATTCTTAGCATTCTTCACTGCTCCCATAGAAAACATCACCTTTATGAAATCATAAGGCTAGTTTTTGAGATATCTTCCAGGCCCTGCATTCCAGTGGAACAGCTGACTCACCCAGACCAGTGACCCATACTGAGGCACTGATTCAACGAGTCTTGTGACTCCCATCCAAAAACTGACTCAATCAATGAAGGCAATTTCTACACACCTATGGTTCCACCCCAAACCCAGCCAATTAGCAGACCCAAATGTCTCATCCTTTGCCCACCAAACTATCTTTAAAACCCCTTTCTTCCAAATTTTCAGGAAGATGGGTTTGAGAACTTCCTCCCGTCTCCTCACATGGCACCTGTGATATTAAACTTTCTCTACTGTAACCCCGGAGCCTCAGTGTATTGGCTTCCTCTTGAGCAGGAGACAATGAACTTGGTAGGACTGTAACAACAGGAGTGTTCCTATTGGGTCATAAGGAATGTGTATATTAAACTTTAGAAGATGATACAAAACAATTTATCAAAATGATTGTACCAATTGGAATTCTCACTAACATTGTATGGGAATTCCAGTTACACCCCATCCTCACTAACATTTTGTATTCGCAAGTATTTTGTTTTTCTCTTTTGTTATTTAAGTGGGTGAATGTAGTGAATTTCATTGGTTAAATCTGAAATGTTAGAAAAACCTTGTATTTCTGCAATAAACAAATATAATCATGATGAATTAGCATTTGTGTACACTGCTAGGTTTTGTGCACCCTTTTTTCTTAAATTTTGCAATTGTGTTTATGGGAAAGTTTGGCCTGTGACATCCCCTCATTTTTACTAGGTGTTTTGATATCAAGGTTTTTCTGACTTTAAAAAACAATTTGGGAATTGTTTCCACATTATTTATTCCCTGAAATATTTTGTGTAATATTGATATTATATGTGTGTGTGTGTGTGTGTGTATGTGTGTGTGTGTGTGTGTGTGTGTGTGTGTGTGTTTAAGTGTTTGGAAGAATTCACTGATGAACTCTTCTGGGCCTGGATTTTACTGTGGGAATGTTGAGATATAGGGCAAAAAAAACGAAGCCAAAAGTATATTTCTTCTACTCGCACATAGCCAAGTCCACTCAACACAGCACATCTGGTCACCAAAATGTGTGAAGATTTCTATCCACCAGCAACCAATTAATCTTGCAGCAGAGAATAGCTGGGTGGCCTCTAATATTAAATGCAATTCAATTCTGGCACTATCTACCTGGAGATAGCGTCAAATCCCAGAGGTTGAAGGCTTATGGACCAAGGCCATTAGCCCCCTAAAGTTTCACTGAAAAATCACTGACATGAGGCAGATTGATTAATAGGAGAAAAGGGCATACAAATTTATTTAATGTGTATACACAGGGCCTTCAGAATGAAGACTCAATCCTCCTATAAGGTACTGAATTTTATTAACAAAATGGAGGATTGGATTGTAGCAAAACAGGTTATAATGCCAGGACAGGTTATGGGAGGGAAAAAGGAAAAAGTCTGGCTAGCAAAGGTGGTCTTGTTATGAGATGAAACCCCACAGGTAGCAGCCCTCAGAGAATAGATAGTAAATGCTTCTTTTCAGACCTTTAAAGGTGTCAGACTCTCAGTTAATCTTTCCTAGATTGATAAGGAAAGACTTGGCTGTAATAATGGAGATATTCACAAATGCAAAATTTACCCACAAAGACAGCTTTTCAGTGTTACTTTGCTATACCTGTGGCAGCCATCTCAAAACATGTCAAATAAATATATCTCGGGGTAAAATATTCTGATTTCTTTCAAGGCTCAGTCCCACAAGACTGTCACACACTTCAGACCAGTCAGAAACACTGGCTGTGACCTGTGTTTCTGACTGACTGGCTATAAATTGGAGTTCTCACAACCCCCTCGTTGGGTTCCATTAATTTGCTAGCACCACTCACAGAGCTCAAGAAAACACGTTATTTACATTTAGTGGTTTATTATAAAAACTATTACAAAGGACACGGATGAACAGCCAGATGGAAGAGATGCATAGGTGGAAGGATGGGACCCTCCCAACATGCCACCCTCCAGGAACCTTCACATGTTCAGCTCTCCAGAAGCTCTCTGGATTCAGTCCTTTTGGGTGTTCACGGAGGCCTCATTATGCAGGCAGGGCTGATTAAATCATTGGCCACTGGTGATCAACTCAACCTTCATCCCCCTCTCCCTGCCCAAAAGGTCGAGGGGTATAGCTGAAAGTCCCAACACTTTAATCCTTCCTTGGTCTTTCTCAGTGAACAGACCCTATCCTGAAACTAACTAGGGGTCCCCAGCCACCAGTCATCTCATTAGCATACAAAAGACACTCATCACTACAGAGATTCGCAGGGTTTTAGCATCTTTTTGCCAGGATACAGAGATGTATACTAAATATATATATAATATTTCATAATATCATTGGGAAGTGTTTTAGTTAAGGATCCAAATTTTAGCACATATGGTATTTAAAGAAATTTGTCCATTTTATGCAGATTTCCAAATATATACCATGAAGATGTTGATAATATTATTTAACTTTTTATTTTATAAAACTTGATGTAATGTTCACTTTTTAATTTTGAATGTTGGTAATTTGTGAATTCTCATTTTGTTGATCACTCATTTTAAAAGGTTTCCTAAATTTTCAAAGAAATAACCTTTGGCTTTGTTTATTACTTCTAATGTAGATTTGTTATGTACCTTAATTTTTTCCTTTCTCCCATATTTATTAGGTTTAATTTGCTAGTTTTATCCGACATTCTTTCTAAACGCAACTTAACCTATGTCCCACAAATGTGTTTGGTTCCCTTTTAGTTCTTCCTTGGACTATGGTTTATTTAGAAATCTGTTGTTCAATATACAAATATTTTCATGTGTTATAATTATCTTCATAGTAATGAATTTCTGTTTCGAAGGTGAGTTAACAGTTGATCTGCATTCTTTTCTGTAGCCACAGAAAGATCTGTTCAAGAATGATGCTTGTAGAATTCTTTTATAATAGTCAAGAAATGTGTAGGAATACACTGGGGCCACGATAAATGCTATGTTTTGACTGAACACCTGTACTTTATTGTTGAAGTTGTTTATTGAGTAACCTGTTATTGATGAGATTGAGCTATTCTAAGCAACGGAAGCAAGGCACACATCCAGGATGGGAGTACATAATCAACAACATGTTGTAAAACCTGAAGGAGCCCCAAAGAGGTTTTTTCTCCAAGCTGAAGCAGTCATTACCATGCACATCCCAAGAACATATTGGAGACACTGGGTGTTGTGCCTGGTATTCCTGCTATACTTTTGCTATTTTTGCTGTGTTGCATATCTTGTATTGTTTCTTAAAACTAAGTAAATTTGGTATGGCTAAAGCCTCTTCTATCTTGCATTTTTTTAATATATTTAAATCCAAGACTATTGAATCTAGCCAAGGTAAATGGGCCATACTTCCAAATTTCTTGAGACTTGCCTTACAGATCAGTATATTGTTAATTTGGGGATGTTTTAAAACTTCCCTTTATAAAATTAATAAAGGGCCACAAGATGGGAACTGTTGTAGGGGAATGAACTCTGCAAAGGTATAAACATAGTTAAAAAATAACCAGCCATTGTTCCCTAGCTTGCTTTCCTGTAATTGCTCACTAATCAGGAGTCACATAACTGACGGTCACAAGATTCAAAAGATTCATAACTTTTTTAATTGCTCCCATAGATAACATCACCCTTGTGAAACCTAAGGCTGGTCTTTGAGGTATCTACCACCCCCAGCAATCTGGTGGCTCAACTGACCCAAGCAGACCAGTGGCCCATACCAAGAAACTGACTCAAATGGTCTTGTGACACTCACCCAGGAACTGACTCAGAACAAGAAGACAATTTCTATACCTCTATGATTTCCCCTATAATCCAACCAATGAGAAATGTCTATGCTCTAGACCATTGCCCACCAAACCGTCCTAGCCTTTAAATCCTCAGAGAGGTGAATTTGGGAAATTTCTCCTACCTCCTCACTGGGTGCCCTGCGATACTAAACTCTTTCTCTGCTGCAACCCCTGTTGTCTCAGAGTGTTGGCTCCCTTCTGTGCAGTGGGCAATACAACTCGGTTGGGCGGTAACAGTGTTCCACGTGCACTTGAAAAAAAAATGTGTATTGTGCAGTTTGGAGGTTCAGGATTCTATATGTATCAATTAAGTCAACTTGGTTTATTACACATATCCTTGCAGAATTGTGTGCCTGCTTATTATCTATTGGTTTCTAAGGAAGGTGTTTTAAAATCTCCCATTCTGATTGCAAATATATCTATTTCCACTTTCATATCCATTACTTTTATTTTTGCTTTTATTTTTTGAGGCTGTGATTAGAGGTCTAAAATTTTTACAATGCTAAATTATTCTGTAAGACTACAATTTTATCTTCATGAAATCGATCTTTCATAATATATGCTACCTTAAATCTACCTTATCTGGTATTAACAGAGCCATATGAGTGTTCTATTGGATGGTGTTGCAGAGCATGTCTTTCTGCCTCTTTAACGTTCAAACCTGTATTGTTGTAGGTAGGGTTTTTGTTTTTGTTCTTTTAATCTAGTCAGGTAATTACTGTCTAATTTGGCTTTCTTTATTTCTATTGAAAAACTGGCCATTAGTCTTAATATTGCTCCTTTGAACATATTGTTTCTTGCTTTTAAGATTTCTGTCTTCATCTTTGGATTTCAGCAATTATGGTACATAATACCACAGCGTGGTATTATTATAAATATTCTGCTTTGCATTATTAGATCTTTCATAATCTCTGGTTTAATGACTTTCATTAATTTAGAAAATATCTCTCCAAATAATTTTCAAATATTGCCATTGTCTCATTCTATTTCTTCTCCCCTAGTACTTTAAACTCATAGATGGACACTTAAAAGTTTACCCCTGTCTCACGAATCTCTTAAGATTTATTCTATATTTATCATTTTTTTTCCTCTGTCGGTTTTGATATGATTTTACCTAATGTCCAGTTAATTCATCTTTTCTTTTGTTGTTTCTAATTTGCAGTTTAGCTCATTTAAGTTGTAAATCTTAGTTATTATAGCTTTCAATTCTAATATTGTAATTCCATGCTTATTATATAGATTCCAGTACTCTGGTAAAATGATACGTATGTTTTTTTTATTTTCTTGAACATTTTCTTCACAGTTTTTTTAAAGTTCATGACTAATAAAGTTCACAGCTGACAACAAGCTGTCTACTTCTATTGTCTGTATTTTGGTTTGTTTTTAATCTTTTGTTCCTGTCTCTAGTTATGCTTGTAATTTCTTTTCATATTCTGGACTGAGTGCATGGACCATTGTAGAAGCTGTAGATATTGTGCATTTTTCCTCCTCAGTGAGAATATAATTTTCTTCTAGAAGATCAGCTTGATTTGGTTTGTAATTGAGATGATTCACATCTGAGTGAGGCTTGGTCTATTTACTTTGGGTTTGCATTTATTCTAGGAAATAACTTTCAGGAATCTGAACTAAAACCCAGGTATTTGCCAGCGCCTCTCCTCCTTGATGGGACCTACATTTCTAATATTTTTTCTCCCTGAAACTGTTAAAAATATTTGCTTAGACTTTTAACCCATTACGCACTATTCCCTTGGTTTTAAGAAGGAAAGCATTGGAGAATGTCAGGCTCCCTTCAGTGAATTTCTTTACTCTGTGGTATCTCGTCCTCTCAAGTCCTGGCTCCTCGGACATGCTCTGATGCTCTCAATGAGTTACATTAAGCACATTTTATCCAGGGATTCTAATTATTTTTTGTGAGGTCGAAGGTTTAATCAAAATATGCAGCATAGCCAGACTCGGAGTGTCAGAAAAACTGTCCCTAATTGTGCTGTTCATGTTAACAGCTTTTAATTCTTTTACTTTTTTTATATCACTGCACTGAACTTACATGGGAAAAGGAGAAGAGGGAAGAAAGAAACAGATAACAGATCTTATCCTTGAAGAACATCTATTATACAGCAAGTATTTCAAACACACAAAAGAACTGAAACCCCAGAACTACTTCGCACAGCACAGAGAATGGTAGGGGAGAGGGGCTGGATTCTAGGAATTACAGATTTCTCTTCTACAAAGCTATTATATTGAATACAATAAGCAATCCTTTCAGAAAAGACGAAAAATATTTCAAAGGAAAACTATTATTGAATTATAGAGGAGAAAACAGACTTCTGGAGATTACTTACCTCTCATGGTACAGAGAGTAAACCCACACACAGGGCGGAAAGCATCTATTTCATGGCAGAGCCGTGGCTAGAAGCCACCCTTACAGACTTTTTGTCTACTCTCTTTTTGTGGCTAAACTGTCCCTCCTGATAACCATGGAAGGATCAGGAAATAAAGATACCCTGAGCAATAAACATTTCTTTTTTTTTTTTTTTACTATTTCAATGATAAGAACAAAAAAAAAAAAAGAAGAAGAAAGAAAAAAAGACAGTTCTGGCATTAGGGTTCTGACAATTCTCACACAGCAATGAGGTTTATTAAGCCTTGGCATGTGCTTCACAGGTTTTTTACGCCCACTCTGTATCTCAGGGCTCCAAATGAAGCCATCTATTACGTACTAGAAAAATTGATGAGAATATAGAATAAATATACCTCAACTATGGCTGCACACCAGTATCCCAAGGCAAGCAAGCCTGTCAGAGCAACCAAACAGAAATCAGCCCACTGCAAAAAGCAGAGAAGAGCACCCCATCAATGTAATCAAGCCACATTTCCTGGCAGGCTTCCACAGATCATCTGTCAATGGCTACCGTCACATGCAAACATGTGTGTTTATCTGATCACTGAGACAGTGCTGGGGCTTGGCTTGCTGCCTGTTGCAGATCTCAGAAGAGTTAGCCTCACTGAAACCTCTGGGTGAGTTTTCAATTGCAGATTTCATTTTCTCTGCTAGTTCTGACATTTCCAAATATCTCTCACTAACTCGTGGCTGAATGCGGGCCATCATAACACACCCCAGCGGTGCCTAGCTAAAGAAGGAATCACATAATGTCTATATTCACATTTTACAACATCCTCAGGGGTTGCTGTAGATATGCATGTGAATTAATGTCCTTATAAAAACTAGCTCAGTTTATTATTATTAAAACTTGATACCTAGTTTCCTAATGATTACTGGCCTATAAAGCAATAAAGAATGTGCTCCTTAATAAATGGAGGCCTTAGCACTGCGATTGTGTGTCTTAAATTGTTTCCATTTTGGGATCAAGTTCCTCTGAAAATTTAGGTAGACCTAAAGTGTTTTCAATCATTAATTCAGCAAACAAATATTTATTGAATACATGCAATATGACAGTCCCTAAGTTCTGGGCTAGGAGTTTCAACAGGACAGATGTGGTTTCTTACACAAGAAATTCAGAGTTCAGTGCAGCAGCGGACATACCACTAGATTGGCTGTCACGAGGCCTGGATCCTACTTTTGGATATTGCACAAACAGCATGGCACAGATCACTGCTTCTCCGCTCATTAGGAGACAGTACCTTACACGAAGGTAAAGAGGTGAGCCTCGTTTATCACTAGAAAAACTGATGAGAGGCCTTATTGCAAATTTCAGTTCTCCTCCTTACTACCTGTGTAATATTAGGCACAATATCCTATTCTAAATTTTTTATCAGAAAAATGTAGAACAATAATAATAGTACTTATTTAGTTAGATTATTCTGGAGATTAGAGAGACATATATATATATCACCTAGACCAGTGCTTGGCATACAGTGTTTGGTAACTGCTGTCATTGTTCCAAAACTAAAGTAGTTGTAAATCGATTTAATTCAGCAAACATGAATTGAGGCCCCCATAATATTGTAGTATGTACGAAATTAGATATACATTTTTCTCTCATTGGAATACTCACTATTTGTGGTGAAGGTCAGCACTCTTAACCAAATGAGGAAATAAATAAATAAGCATTACATTGTGCTTTTAGAAATAGAGGTACACGCAATGTTATGTTTGTGCAAAGCTACGTGAGAAATCAAGTACCTGGATAAACAGTTATATAAACATTATGAAGGATACAAATTTGAGCTGTTTTTCCAAATGAATGAATCACTAAAACTCTACCAGCTGAATAACTCATGAGAAAAGAATTCTAAGATACATTCCAATTTACCCCCGTATTCTCTCTCTCTCTCTTTCTCACAAACACACATACACACACCCACATACACACACACACACAAGTACACATACAGTCACACTATGAACCTTCGGTAACACACAGAAATTACATCAATTATGTCTGAACACCATGCCATGGCCCTCCATTTCCTCTTGCCAAGCAGTGTAGATTAAAGGAAAGCACATGGTTGTAATCAGACTTGGGTTTGATTTTTGGCTCCTGTATATAGCCTCTTAATCCTAATTAATCTTGAGAATCTATGTACTCACTTGCTCAGTTGGTATAAGTAATTGGTGCAACCTATTCCTACAAATTTCTGTGCACTAACAAGACTGGAAGAAATGAAGGCAGTTTTCCAAGATCATCTTTCAGCAAATCCAGATTTCATACTTGTTTGAAGCCTACCCTATACCTTTTGAAATGTACATAATTTACCTAAGCCTCAGTCCTGCAGCTGTAAAATGGGAATAATAATGAATAGTATCTTCACTGTTGCATTGTTTGGAGGCTTTGAGACCATTCAACAACATTCAGCAAATACTCCCTGAGTGTCTACAAGCACTAGTCTGGATATTAGGAAGGCCACAGTGAACAGGATGCTCAAAATCCCTGCCCTTTTATAGAGCTGACATTCCACTGGTAATGTATGTAAAGCGAAATCACAAATTGGTAAGCCTACAGTCTCATTCCTATTTCAAGATAACCCTTGTTCTCTAACAATATTTCACGTTTATAAAAACAGTGGGTAACTTGGTGTTGAAAATAGGAAGTGTGCTTCAAGTGTGCAAAATGCAGAGAGGAAGGACAAGAAGAATTTAGAAAAGAAGAAAACTATGAGAAAAAAAGGGATAAAACCAAGACAAAGTTAACTCAATTGAGCTACAGTTGGTAATGTATTTTCTCCTTCAGGTAAATCAGATATTTCAGAAAACAATTATTCATAAATTATTTTTTGAGGCTTTTTTTCTCCCTTGTGAGATGGTTAATATCAGATGTCAGTTTGACTGGATTAAGGGACACCTATATGGCTGGTGAAGCATTGTTTCTGGGAGTGTCCGTGAGGGTGTTAACAGAGAATTAACATGTGAGTCAGTGACTGAGAGGAAGACCCAGCCTCAATGTGGGCAGCACTATCCGACTGGCTAGGGACCTCGCCAGGCCAGGACAGAGAGGGCAGAATAAGGAGGGTGTCTTGCTCTGCTCCCTCCTTCTATCCCTTCCAAAGTGCGATTCCTTTTTCTCCTCCTGCTCTTGGACATCAGACTGGAAGGACTTTGCACTCTGGGACTTGCACCAGCAGCCTCCCAGGGACTCTCAAGCCCTGGGCCTCAGCTGGGGCTGCATTGTGAGCTTGCCTGGTTCTTAGGCTTTCGGACTTGGACTTGGACTGAACCACGCTGCAAGCTACTCTAATTCACCACCTTACAGGCAGCCTATCCTGGGACTTTGGCTTTGGGATAGTGTGAACCAATTTCTCCCACATAAATTCCCCTTCATATATATCCTACTGGTTCTGTCCCTCTGGAGAACCCTAATACATATTTTGGTACCAAGAGTGATTCTAGAGGAATAAAACTTTAATCATTAATTTCTTTAAATAGTTTTGAGGTTTCTGGCAATGCTTTCTAATCTGATTAGACTCATAAATGCTAAGGGCTCTATTTCTAACAACACAGAGAGCACTGATAGTCCTTGGTGTGAACTGTTTATATAGAGACACAAAATAAAAGTATCTGATACTCCAAATTACCACTTATAACAGGCAGGGAATTTACTGACTCTATACATGATACTTTCAAACATTTGTGTAAAACTAAGGAATATAATGATGTTGGATGGTTGCTCCTAACATCTCTGGACACAGTGATGAAAGAAAAGGATGAGCACAGGGATTCAAATTCCAGCTCAGATGCACATAAATAGCCTACAGGCTTCTAGGTGTGCCTTGCAGGAGGAAATTCTCACCTGTAGCCATGGGGTTAAAATTGCTGAAAATCAAACACAAGTCCTCACCATGTGATTGGCTCACTTGCAAGGAAAGGTGAACTCAGCCTCACAGGCTATCTACTGTTAAAGTGAGGGTATTGATTGGGAAAGAATGGATTACTGTAAATTGGGATAGAGACCTGTGGAAGGACTCTGATGAAGCTGAGGACATTAAGCTCCTAAATGCTGATGGATTTTTTTTGCAGGGGAAGTAGCCTCTCCACCCCGCAGTGGTGGCAGCATCCCCACTTTCACCACCCTAAAGATGAGGTTCAAAGTATGACCCATGAAGAGGTGCTATAACTCTGAAACATCTCTTGAGTTTTTTAATCTGTACAAGCAGAAAACTGAGGGAAAATGTGTGAGAATAGGTATGAAGGGTTGGGATAATGATGGAAGGTACATAAAGCTAGGTCAAGCCAAATTCGTTGACATAGGCCCACTAAGCAAAGATTCAGCATTGAATGTTGCAGCTTTGGGAGTTAAAAAAAGGTGCCAATAGTTTGTTTCGTTCATTGTCTGGAACATGGATCAAAAGATGGCCCACCATGAGTGAGCTAGAAATGCCTGATATCCTTTGGTTTAATGTAGAAGGAGGAATTCAAGGATTAGGGAGACTGGAATGCTGGAATGGATTTGTCACATAAAAACTACTCACTCACACTGGAAGGGTCTAGAAGCTTTCACTAATACTTTGAGACATAGGTTTGTTAGGGGAGCACCAGTGTCCTTGAAGAGCTCTGTGATAGCTCTTCTATGTATTCCAGACCTTACAGTGGGAACCACAGTCACTCAATGGGAAAACTTAAATGCAATGGAAATAATTGGACCCCCGGGTGGCCCCAGCCAAGTTGTAGCACTCAGTTGCAAGGTGAGCGCAGTTACCCGATGAGCAAAGAAAAGTCAGAATAGTCTGACTCCCGTAGACCTATGGCATTGGCTAATTAATCATGGTGTACCTAGAAATAAAATAGATGGGAGGTCTATTACAGTCTTACTTGATCTTCATAAGCAGGAAACCTTCAGGACTAGTGAGCAAAAGTCTAACTTGAATCATAAAAGCAGAGAGCCATGGCCCCACAATCAATTTCCAGATTTGAGCCAGTTTTCAGGCACAGAACCCCTTGAATGAAGAGGAGACCAGGTTCCCCTGAGGAAGCACCTTGGTACACTACTGAAAATTTAAACCATTAATCTTTCTCCCATCCTTTCCAAAAGGGACCCTTGGCCTTTTACCAGGATAACTGTGCACTAGGGAAAGGAAAATAACCAGACCTTTTGGGACTGCTGGATACTGACTCTGAACTAACATTGATTACAAGGACTATGGTTACTTCCCCAGTTCCAAAGTGCATAATTGGGATAGACATATTTAGCAACTTGGAGAATCCCCACATTTGTCTCCTAACCAGTAGATGAGGACTATTATGGTGGGAAAGGCCAAATGGAAATCATTAGAGCTGCTTCTATCTAGGAAAACAGTAAATCAAAAATAATATCATATCCCTGGAGGGACTACAGAGATTAATGTCATCATCACTGACTTGAAAGATGCAGAGGTGGTGATTCTCACCACATCCACATTCAAGTCTCCTATTTGGCAGCGTAGAAGACAGATGGATTCTTGGAGAATGTAGATTATTATAAGCAAGGTGGTTATGCCAACTGCAGCTGCTATAGCAGATATGGTTTCAATTCCTTGTGCAAATTAACAGATTTCCTCCTACCTGGTATGCAGCTATTTATTGATCTGGCAAATGCATTTTTCTTCATATTAGTCCATAAGGCCCACCGGAAGCAGTTTTCTTTCAGCTGAAAAGGTTAGAAATTCATGTTCACTGTCTTGCCTCAGGGATATATTAACTCCTCAGCTGTGTGTCATAATCTAGCTCACAGGGAACTTGATCACTTTTCCCTTTCACAAGATATCACACTGATCCATTGCTTGGATGACATTATGTTGATTTGACTTAATGAATGAGCAACCACTCTGGACTTATTGGGAAGACATTTGCATGTTAGATAGTGGCCTTCTACCTCAGTGAAACTTCTAGAGGTCCAATGGTGTGTGACCTGTTGGCATATCTCTTCTAAGGTGAAGGATAAATTGTTTCATCTGGCTACTCCTACAATCAAGAAAAGACCCAATGTCTTGTAAGCCTATTTGGATTTTAGAGGTAACACATTCCTCATTTGGTATGTTTCTCCAGCTCATTTACCAAGTTACCCAAAAAACTCTTAGAACTAATAAATGAATTCAGTGAAGCTGCAGGATACAAAGTCAACATACAAAAATCATTAGTGTTTCTATGCACCAATAATGGACAAGCTGAAAAAGAAACCAAAGAAACAATCCCATTTTAAACAGCTACAAAAAATAACAAAATACCTGGGAATAACTTTAGCCCAGGAGGTGAAAGATTTCTAAAATGAAAACTATAAAACATTGATGAAAGAAATTAAAGAGGAAATAAAAAAATATAAAGACATCTCATGTTCATGGATAGGAAGGATTAATATTGTTAAATATGACCATACTACCCAAAGCGATCAACAGATTCATGCAATCCCTATCAAAATAACAATGCCATTCTTTACAGAAACAGAAAAACAACCCTAAAATTTGTATGTAACTACAAATAAGTCTGAATAGCCAAAGCATTTCTGAGCAAAAATAACAAAGCTGGAGGCATTACACTATCTGATTTCAAAATATATTACAAAGTTGTAGTAACCAAAATAGTATGTTACTCATATTAAAACAGCTACGTAGACCAATGGAACAGAATAGAAAAACTGAAATACATCCATGTATTTATAGCCAACTGATTTTCGACAAGGTGGCAAGAACATACATTGGGAAAAGGGCAGCCTCTTCAATAAATGATACTAAGAAAACTGAATATCTATTTGCAGAACAATAAAACTAGACCCCTATCTCTCATTATATATGAAAATCAACCCCAAATGGATTAAAGACTTAAATGTAAAACCAAACAATCTAAAAGTAATACAAGTAAACTTCAGGGAAATGCTTCAAGACTTTGGTCTGGGGGATATTTTATGGCTAAGACTTCAAGAGCACAGGGAACAAAAGTGAATGTAGATAAATGGGATATTATCAAAGTATGAAGTTTCCTCACAGCAAAGAAAAAAATCGACAGAGGGAGGAGACAATCTGTAGAATGAGAGAAAATACTTTCAAACTATTCATCTGACAAGTGATCAATATTCAGAATATGTAAGGAACTGAAACAACTCAACAGCAAAAAAACAAATAATCTAATTTAGAAATGGGCAAAGGATTTGAATAGACATTTCTCAAAGGAATACATATAAATGGCCAACATGTATATGAAAATGTTCAACATCACTAATCATCAGGGAAGTGCAAATAATCTCACCCCAGTTAGAATGACTATTATCAAAAAGACAAAAAATAACAAAGGCTGGAGAGAATACAGAGATGAAAACTCTCATACATTGTTGGTGGGAATGTAAATTAGCACAGCCATTATGGAAAACAATACAGTGAAGAACTAAAAATTGAACTGCCATATGATCCAGCAATCCCACTATACAAAAATCAACTCAAAGTTGAGTTGAGTATTTATCTTAAGGAAAGGAAGTCAGTATATCAAAGACATAGCTGCATTCCCATGTTAATTGCAGCACTATTCACAATGGCTAATATATGGAATGAACCCAAGTGTTTATTAACAGATGAATGAATAAAGAAAATGTGATATACATGCACATGTATATGTATGTGTATACACACACACACACACACACACACACACACATGAATACTATTCAGCCATTAAAATAATGAAATCCTGTTCTTTGTGGCACATAGATGAGCCTGGAGAACATTATGTTAAGTGAAATGAGTTAGGCACAGAAAGATAAATACTACATGTTCTCACTCATATGTAGGAGCTAAAAAAGTTGAGCTCATAGAAATAGTGAGTAGAATTGTGGTTATTAGAGGCTAGGAAGGGTAGGGGGAGGGAAAAATAGGAGATTGTTTAACAGATACAAAATTACTGATGGATAGGAGAAATAAGTTCTAACATGCTATATAGCACTGTAGGGTGAATATGGTTAATGATAATTTATTGTATATTTTCAAATAGGTAGAAGAGAGGATTTTGAATGTTTCCAACACAAAGACATGATAAATGTTTGAGGTGATGGCTAATTACTCTGGTTTGATCATTACATTTTGTGTACATATACTGAAATATCACTCTTTACCCCATAAATATATACAATTACTGTGTGTCAAAAAATCTACACAGTGGCAAAAAAAAAAAAAGATAGAATTATCCTCTAAAACACAGTAGCTGTCTATGTGGAGTGGGGGGTGTCCACACACTGATTATGCCAGCACATGCTGGGTTCATTTAAACTTTTTGTTAAATTCTCGTCAGTTCTTGCATTTGTTGTGTTCTATGCTTCTCCTCAGATATGAGGAATAAAGGCTGTGTAGGACACTTGCCTGGTAACTAGAGATTTGAGCAAAGAAATAACTTGTCATTCAAGATGCCTATAAATACATGTATGGGCTTGGAGAAAATGATGGCCACTGAAAAACAATATGATGGTCATAGTTACAGAACTGTATATCTCCTAAACCATTCATGTACAAGGGTTATGTCCATTCATAGAAGGAAGGGCATTATGGGAACATTTTTATCAGTCTAGTAATGCCTTATAACAGTACAAAAGTATGTTCAAATCATTTTCCTAAAGGAGCTTGATTCCTAGAAAAAAATTCTTTTATGAAATTTTTATAATAATAATTCTTACATACCTTATAAGATGCTTGCAAGACTCAAATGAGAAAAACAACGAAATGTGACATATAAGAGCAATATCTTATTATTAAAGTTTTCTTTATTTTTCTTTTTCTTTCTCTCATTCTTTCAACAACTCATAATCCGTGCTAGCTCACAAAATTAACTAGTTGAATTGTAGAATAAGTTATGTTCATATAATTTATTTATTCATGTTAATCACGTAATTTATAAAATATAAAATATAATAATGGTAATGGTAATAATATAAACAATGTTCTGAAAGTGTGTTAAACATTCTAATCCTCACATAGCGCTCCTAAGAAGAAGGTTAATGGACAATAAATGGCTTGCTTAATTGCACATAGCAGTGACTGCCTGGGCCCAGGGTTCAAATCCAGGGCCTCCCTGTGGAAGTCCTATGCTCTTGACATCCATTCTGTGATGTCTAAATAAACCGCATTTTAGACACATTAGTCATATAAATAAATAAATATTTGGTTTTAACATGTTACCATTCAGAAGAACAACCTATCATATTTGATCACATGTTTTACTACTACCTGGGACCAATTTATGGCTTCTCACTCAAAATAGGTGATACTTCAAGCTGTTCGTGCAAAAAGAATCACAGAATCATTGAGGTGTTCATGTTTCTTCCAGCCCTTCTCACCACCAATCCAAGCATAGCTATGAATAAACATGTTTAAAAAATGATGAGGAGAGAACTCTTTGGCATATTATTTCTCTTAATTAGTCTGCCAAAAAATATAAGTGCCTGCTCTCCAAGCCCACGTAACAGTTAACCCACAGTAGCACAGGGTCCTAAAGCAAGATTTTGACCTTGCCCACATTGCTCAACGTTCTATAGGTGATGACAATGAGCTGAGTCCTTTGATGACATAGACTGTTTGCTTAAAGTCCTTCCACCAAAGGCTTAACAATCTCATACAGAGTTGCATAAAGTGGTTTGCAGCCCTGTTGTCAAAAAAATGAAATACACTGTACACAGTGTCTTGGGAAACTGTTAACAGATTGTTAGTAGTTTCCAAGCAAGGATATCATTAAACATATTTCATATTAATGTAGTCTAGCTCACTGGCAATTTTCTCCTACTAAAGAAATAAGGGGTTCCTAAAAGGTTTAAGCAAATAATATAGAGTGGGCTTCAAATATTCACAAGTCACAAAATGAACTTTCTCTCCTTGTAACTCAGTAACCAGATAATACATTCTACAAGTAATTATAGACATTTTTCTATATGTTGACTTTCAGTGGGTCACATTTTTTTAGAAGAGTTATATTAAGAAACTCATAAAGTAAGAGGTATCACTATTTTATGTACATTTGGCTGGAAGTTTTTAAGCAAATTTAGAAGGTGGAATGTGATTACTTGTTCACTCTACAGTGAGTTGTTAATCAGCAGAAGTCATAAGATTCAATTAAGAATTAAATGCTTACTAGAAATTTAATAGTGTGTTCTTACAAAAAAAATAATAAGAGTTTCTCTGTAACAGTAGTATAGAACTAAATAGTTATCAGGCATTAGACCCCATGGAATGAACTAACCCACTAGTAGAGTTAAGATGAAATTTTCTTGTCTTGGCTGTATTTCTCAATCAGGGGCATCATGGTGAGTTTATGGCTTTCTCCTAACATCTGTCATTAGCCGCAGTAGGAAGCAGGATGCTTGACTGGATGGACCATTGACCAGTTCTGGTGTATAAATTCCTGTTTGGAGTTTACAGAACTCTCTAAATTCTAAAATCCAACAGGATTTCCTCTGGACTCTGGGGACTAAATCATCACTTTGACCAAAGGAGATAGATTTATGCTGCTGAAAAGGAATGCATGCTCTGGAGCAGAGGAGAGAAATTCTATATGACCTGGAGGGATGTATCCTCATTTTCTCTATTAGTGATTTTAAACCCACTATATCATTTTTCCCCTGGAGAGTTTGTTTGTGTTGTTAGTTTGCTTCATATCACATTTTTTGGATTTGAGGAGTTGAGTACATAAAATTGAGTATTTGGCCCAACTTCTGAAGCTTCAGAGAGAATAAATCCCTTCCAATATGACTGCTAAATGAGCCACAGTGCTGATTTATTGTCTACTAAACATTGGAGAATGTGGCATATTTGTTAGGGAAACAAGGCAATGAAGGAAAACTGAAATGTTGACGTGAAGGTTTTCATATTAAACTCCGGTATTTTCCATCAAACGGCCATGCATTTTCTGGTGATTAAAAATGAAAGTTAGAAGTCAGAACTTGCATTGCTATTCATTACAAATATATTAACTCTACTGCATTAGTGAAATAGTCTCGAGAGCATTGTTAGAAGGAAAAAGAGCACAACAGTGATGATAAGGTACATGAGAAAAAAATGGGTATTTAAGAAAACAGGCAGTAAATGTTTCAGTGGATTCTTTTTGTGTGAGATCAAGAATAAATTCTCAGTGGTCAAAGGATCTTAACTTCCCCAAATTCTTCATCTGGAATTTGAATTGCTCTGCAATATTCATTCGGCATTCACTCCGCCTCACTCTGATTTATGTTCAAGAATAGCTAACTATTATTGAGCCACACTTTTCTGTAAGGAATTATGTTCATGCACAGGTATCTCCTTTCTTGATGAGACATCTCTATTGTAATAAAATTATTGTTTATATTAAAGCAAAGGTTATTCCCTGTGGCTCCCAGAGATTTATGTTTCTATCCTTCAGGCCCAATAGAATAGTTCTAATCTCTCTAGGATACACATTCCTTTTTCTTTTTAATTGTTTCCTATGTGCCGGCATTGTTCTAGTTGCTGGGGTCAAAACAAACAAACAAAAAACCTCTAGAATCAGAAAGGCAAACCCCTTCCACAGCTATATCCATAGCTGTAGTGTCTCTGTGGCACTTTTCATTGGCAGAACATGACCTTGTGCCTGTATGCGAGGGAGAAATGTTTATAGGGTCCAGCTGTAATATCACAAAACCTGGCAAATGAGGATAGATTTGAAGTGAAGAGACAATAACATGACAACTGGCACAAATGGTAAACTAGAGTCAGAAGGATCACTTAGTTCAAAGACAATAATAATGCTACAAGAAAGAGTCCGCTCAGGCCAAGCCAAGGACAGAGAAAGTATAGAAAGGGGTGAATGGAGGTAGGAGAAACTTCAACGATAAAATATAGAAACTGGCACAGGCTTTACTCTGTGGGAGCAGTGTGGTATATTGGAATGAATATGAGTTTTGGAATCACTGAAGTAAGATTGACCTTGTATTTGAATCTAGACTCTATCACTTGCTGTATGTAGACATGTAAAAAAGCTACTAATTTTTTCCCAGTCTCAGATTTTTTCTTATAAAGTGTGGAAAATAATATGGCATCTCCCGGTAATGAAGTGCCTAGCACGGAAGTGAATATGTAATAGCTACTAAATGAATGACACACATCATCGTTAACTGTTAGAAGAAAACTTTTTTTTTCTTTTAAACTTTATTTGTAGTAAAGAACACCTATATCTTTTTTATTCCTTATCTTTCTTTTTCACCTAAAAAACACCAACTTTTCTATGCCCTCCTGCAATCTTTCACATATATACTACAGCCATTCATCTTAAAGAGTCGGAATTATGAGGCAGGATCAATAAAAATCAAATTTTAATTACTACGCAAGTGTTGATAGGTACAATCACATTCTATTATGCATCCAAAGAATAGGAAGAATGTGCAATAATTTTCCACTAATGAAACTAATTATTAAAATTACGTTTCCTGGATAAATTTTTTCCTAATTATCGTAGACCTGTTTTGCAACCACAAAGCATATTGTACCACTATTTTGGGTTCAGCATTTCATGCAACAACATTAGTTCTGGGCACTTGCTGCAGAAAATGGTTGAAATTTATATTTTAAGATTCCTTATGAATATTTTTTCCCAGTCAATGACATTTAGTGAATATTCCACCTTCTGAATGGCCGTATCTTTATGGAAGGAGCTGGGTAGGAGGATGAGAATTACCCTAGCCGTGGATCATCTGTTCAGGGAATTCCTTGAGTATTTCATTAAAATAATTCAGTACCCAAAAATGGCTAAGTGCAAATCCCATGCTAGAATTAGTGACCCCTTTCTGCCTTTTGCCACAATTTGCATTCACTCACTTAAGAAACTTTCTGGGCTTCAGAAACAAATTTGCTTCAAAGTGGATTAGTTATTATTAATATAATGTTAATATAAAATCAATCATTTTCAAGCCCTGTTTTTCATCCTTCACAGTCTAGGCAAATTTAGACATTTCCTCAGTGTATTTCTTGATTCAGTAGAAATAATATTTTCCCCTCTTGTTTTCCTCTGGAAGTAGTTTATACCTATCTAATGACACTTACTATATTCTGCCCTACACTGTAATTAGGGGACATCTATCTCTCAACACCAGATTATAAACTGTTAAGACGTTTGCCCCACTCAATTTCCCATACATCTTGGCACTGTGTCTTGTAAGTGTAGGGGCTCAATAAATATGTGATAAATTGAATTAATCTGAGACAAACCATATGCTGTAGCAATGTGCACAGATCTTCAACAAAGAATTGGTGTAGAAGAAAGATAATTTATACAAACCATTTTTAAAAGGCTTTAACCTTGACCATAGCTGCCTCTTTTTTGATGGTTAATTTTATGCAACATCTTTCCTGGGCCACAAGTGCCCAGATATTTGGTTAAACATTATTCTGGTTGTGTCTGTCAGGGTGTTTCTGGATTAGATTAATATTTGAATCTATGGATTGAGTAAAGCAGATTGCCCCCCGCCCCAGTGTGGGTGGGCCTTATCCAATCCCTTGAAGGCCTGAATAGAACAACAGGTGGAGTAAAGGAAGAGTCATTCTCTGCCTCTGAGCTGGGACACTGGTCTTTTTCTGCCTTCAAACCCAGATTGGAATTTAGATTATCAGCTCTCCAGGTTGTCAGGCCTTTGAACTAAGACTGGAACTATACCAATGGCTCTCCTGGGTCTCCAGCTTGCCAAACGCAGATAGCAGATTTGTGGACTTCTCAGCCTTCATAAACATACAAGCCAATGCCACATATATATGTGTTTTGTTTCTTGGGAGAAGAGACTAATTCACCCCTATAACTTTATCAATCCGATAATGAAAAAGCCCATGTTCTCTTGTCTCCATTACCACAGTAAAGTGTTGAAAATGAGAATAAGAATTCAATTCTGATGTTTAATTTATAGATTAATTCTATACCTGGCCATTCAGAGGACGTGAGTAACACAAATTTCTTTGCATGGCCCTCAGTGATGCCCTTTCTGTTGCATCATGCTCAAAATAAATAAGCACCCAACACTCTGTGGGCATTCTGCTCCCTCCTGAGTGCCCACCAGCTGTAGCTAACATACCCCTCAGGAACAGGGATCACCCTACACAGAAATTCAATCCAACTTAAAAGCTGAGAGTCTGAAATATTTTACCTGGATAAATCTATTACATAATACTTCAGACTACTTGTCCTTCCCTTTTTAAAGAGTATAAGTAACTTCATAAGGAAATGAGCAAAGTTACAACGGAAAAAAAGTAAATACCCTTCTCCCACCCCCACCCCCATAGGATTAACAAGGCCAAGCAGGAATTTATTTGGTTAATCCAGGTTAGAGAATAAAAGTGGCATTTTGGTCTCATTGTGCAAACAGTGACAAAACAAAACCTAAGTAAATTAATAAATAATCACACCCACCAATGGTGAAGAGTAAAACACACATATAATTATAGTGCAAATCACTTAGTAAAATTGTTTTCATAGTCAGGAAGAGTGACTCCAATTTTATCTTGTATTTTACTTAAATTCATTATTCTTTGAAAATTTTTGCATCTTATATAACAAACTAAGTTACAAAAATACAATTAAACTTCCCAAATGCCTCAGGGATTCTGTTCTTTCCCTATCCTCCCACCATAAAATTAGAAAAGGAAGCTGATGACTATTAGCTGGGAGGATCACTGTGGGGGACTAGAAAGCTGCTGAGGAAGAACAGAGGAGACATTCACTCTGTTAGGAAGGTGACCCGCATTCCAAAGGAAGTGAGTTTTTGTCTCAGGGCCTATAATATTAATATTAATACTAATCTGCAGACTCAGGAGCTACACATTGTCCTCACATTTCAGGAAAGTATGCAAGCTTTGCTAGTGTCATCTGTTGAAATACAATCCAAGTAGACACCAATTCATATCTATCAGTATTTGCTGTTTATGATTCTAATACTCTTTAGAGTCAAGCTATTTAAATGTGGAAGTCTTACATATCCTTGGAATAGTTCTGTTATGCAATAAAGGATCATATCTAAGTTTTTATTTTCTCTTGCCAAAGGCATAAAGTTTGTGCAAGAATCAATTGATGGAATAAAGGGCAAAGTGTCATGAAAAGATGGGAATTATGACAATCATGAATTATTCCTCTGATTGTTTTCCTGTGGGCATAGTTTGCTCTACACAGCACCCTAATGAAGCGGGATTTCTTTACTGTCAAGTTTCTTGATCTATAAAGAATAACGAACTCAAATTCATCTCTCATCATCACACGGACTTCATCCAGGCTCCCAACATTGTTTATTTCACTGTGAACGCAGACTCGTTGGGCATTTCGCAATGTCAGGACAACAAGATAATTTCCCAAACTCTATTTTCATTGTAAATCATCTAACATCATGAGTCAGGTTTCACCCTTTGACTCCCATCCAACAATGAAAACGTACTCAAGACACCTGTTGCAAAGATGCAAAGTTAACTTGATTAATAAAATAATCATGAATGTTAAGCTACATTTGTACACTGCTTTCTGTAATTCAGTGCTCTTTATTTTACTCTTTTGGGCTGAACGAATATCAATCCCATCATTTGTGCTGATGCGTGTGTTTGCTTACCATATGTACTGGCAAAATATAAACAATGAGAAGAGAAAAAATACTTTCAAACTTAAGGTAAAACAAGCTTTCTTTCAAAATTGATTATCATACCCTTCTTTTATTTGGAGCCATTTCCAGTCATTGTTGGGTGGGGTGATTAAGAAGAATTGATTATTTAAATAGGACTTTATGTTTAGAAGTTGCACTTGGGACAAGATGAATATTGGACGTCTTGGTAATGGAAGCTCTCCCTAAGGCTATAAGAGTTTTCTTTCAGAGTGGGTTTAGTGCCGTGATTAATACTCTGAGTACGTATCATCTGCTATGTTATCAAAAGACGTGAACGACTTGACATAGAAAGATGATAATTCACATTTGCTACAAACTAATGCATTTTTAGCCCTTTCCAAGGCCTGGGTACATCAAATGCTGCTTGAAGATTGTCTCAATAGACAAATTGTTCCTTTCTTCTTTTCCTTCCTGCTCAGATTGTTATCTGGGAGAGAATCATGTGCGGGTATGAAGAGAATAACTTATCAGAAATGAGAAACTGCACAGAGAGGATCCGGAGGCTCAACTGTTCCCATGTTTGCTGAGGTTCTGCCTCATTCCGGTTCTTAGCAAATGGGCAAATCTCTGCTTTGCAGCAATTCTCAGAGGCATTTGGGGGATGTCTGGGGGACGGTGGCTGCTATGAGCATGCACAGGAAGGTCGTGTTGCAGAGAAGTAGAAATGCTAGCTTTGAATGAGAATAAAGAAGGATTAAGAAGGAGCTAGTCTGCATTGTGTCTGTCATTTACCCCTTCCTCAGGCTGGCAGATAATTATCTTTCAGGTACAGGGAAACAATATATTTCAACATTGTCAAACATACTTAACAACATATTTAAATGCAATTTGAATCGTTCACAATGATTTTCCTTTTCCCAGACATTGGCAAATGTAGATAATCAACGGTATGCAGTCAGCACAAATAGTTTTCTCAAAAGACTGTCTTGTCTTTTCAACAGACAGATTGTCAAACTACCAAACAGGAATGCTCAATGTACCAGAAATATTGCTTAGTTGACTAATTGCAGATTAACGCTTCCTGGGCATCGGTAATATTGGAAAGTTTTAGTGGCTGTAGCATTTTCTTTTCCTTAAAGAGAAAGCAGCAGAACAGCCCAGTGCCCATGAAAGAAGTCACCTGCTTATATAATAGCACTTAGTAGCTATTTTTAATTTCTTCATGCAAACACAGGATTCTTAGTACTAAGCAGACATCTTGGGGATAAAGAGAGTGATTTGAAGTATTATTAAGTTTCTTTAAAACAAAACAGAAGGAAATTTGAGCAGTAAGGATACATACATATATACGAGAAAATAATTAGAAGACTAGTAGAAGGGTAATGATTTATAAAAGTATAAAAGCAGTATTAAGATTACAGTATTTCATAAATAATGAAGGTAATATCAGGAGTATGGCTAGAGTACAGAGCATTTAAACGTTCCTGCTTTATTTCGCAGATTGAATAACTCCTCTTCTCAGAAATCAGTATGCAGTTCTGGTACTTTCCCTCCATACCAGGCTATGCCCACTGCTCCATTATTTATAGAGACCTAGGTTGTGTGATTGAAGATGACTCCGTCTCCCAGAGCTAAAGCTTCTGGGGATAGCTGATCAATTCCAATATTTCTAATACTCTAAACCACATAGGAAGTTCTGCCCGGCATTAGTTTGATGCGAAACTCTAAGGGTTCTAGGGATTCTATTGAAAGAAAGAAAGAGCTGCTGGTGAGGAAAGTTTGATTTTCATCCCATGGGAAAGTTTCGATTTATATTATTAAATTCTACAAGCTGAACTTCTGAAATTCAAGGTGAAGTCAAAGTACAGTGAACTGAGAAACCCTGAGGGAAAAAGAATGTAAATTACCAGAGATTTTATTTGTATGATACAAAGTTCCTTAGTGCTTAAAAGCATTAGCGTTGTGATAAAAAAGCCTGGGTTTCATGTCATGACTCTGACATATTTTTTCCCACCACCCATCCTCTTGCTCTGAAGTTTATTAGCTGTGTGACCTCCAGCAAATTACATACTTTGGTCTCAGTTTTCTCTTCTCTAAAATGAGGGTAATAATTCATAGGGCATTTCATGATGATTTTGAAAAGTGATTGTCACAATGCCTGCCATATATTAAACGTGCAAAAATGGCAATTATAACCATTATAATTACTTTTATAATAATATTGATAACTACAATAATTATCAGGGACTTTAAAGCATTATGTGGGAATGTTTCTACACATAGGAATGACCAGTAAGATTCTCAGGGCAGTAATTAAAGGATCATTTGAGCTGGAAATTAACGTGATCTGAAAAATATTTTTCTCATCACTTCACTTTACATTTCTGACTGCCTTGAGTAGGTGCTTGCCTGCTAAAGATGTTATTTCTTAAATAACAGATAAACCTGAAGAATGGTGATGTAAATGATGGTCAACTTTACTTATTTACTCAGTTTTCCTCTGAATTTTGCTTCCACCTTAACTTGTCATCTTGATTGCTTTATGATATGTGTTTGATTGTAAAAGTTTTTCCAACCTCTGTTGGGCTGCATGATCATAACCCAATAAATGGAAAATAAATTCAATGAGTCAGCAAGTACTATTTGCTGAGTTCCTGTATGCCCCAAACACTGTTCAAAGTGCTGAGGAAATATTAGTGACGAAAGACAAGCATTCCCTCTCTGATGTCCTTTACAAAAAATAATTGTGATTTTCATAGGGAGCTTCTTTATCTTTGTCAACTGTGGTCAAGTATGCTCCGAATATGAAGATTTCTGGTTAATTTCATTATTTCCTCTATGGTACAGCATGTGTTTACCTTTAGTATCTCTTTAAAGATACCTTTTTGGGAAAATCCTTGTCCATGCTTCATCGAGGATGGAGTTAGTACCAAGAACTCAGTGCTTGAACTAATCCAAGAACCAGTAAAGGAAAAGAAACAAGCAAACAAACAAACAAAAAAAAACTCTATACAGAATCACAACCATGACAATTTTCACCTAACAGGACTTAAATAAAAACATGTACTTTCTACCATATGAATGACTGAGTTTTGCACAGCATTATCTGCCTGGGAGTAAAGGTGAAGATATAGAGTCAGAAGATATAAACACCTCCCTCAAGAAAGGTGGAGGAAGCGTTTGGTAATCAACGATAAAAAAAATAAAAAATAATAAAAAAATAAAAACACACATCAACACATTCGAAGTTGGTTAAATGAAATAAAAAAAAGAAGAGAGTCTATATATTATATTGTATTCTTTCATATGGTAAGTGATAACTTTTTCTCTACTGAGAAAATCAATGTCCTTAAAGTCAAACCCGCCTGTTGGAGTAGGAGACAGAGCTGAGACCAGATGCAGGGGCTTATAGAGTGGGTGCAGATGTTGAAATAAACAACCTTCAGGCAGCAGCTAACTAGACTACTAGGCTAGGAGCTGGAATTGCAGAGTGGGTGCAGGTGTTAAAGGCTAACTAAGGGGGTTGATAACCACAGACAAGAACCAGCTTTAAGGCCTGGCGCGGTGGCTCACGCCTGTAATCCTAGCAGTCTGGGAGGCCGAGGCGGGCGGATAGTTCTGAGCTCAGGAGTTCGAGACCAGCCTGAGCAAGAGCGAGACCCCC